>JAEQBH010005613.1:0-171812 GCA_016808115.1 Tetrastigma voinierianum | reverse complement strand
ATCAAGCCAACAAGGTATGGAACTTGATTTTGTATGGAAACTAACCTTGATTATGGATTCATGAGATTATGTATATGAATTTCCATGCTCGGTTGGTTATAGCTTGTCCCCAAACTGGGTCGCCAGGTTTCATCTTAACCCAAAAATTATGGAAAGTAAGGTGGGTAGAACCCCATATGGCACAAGATAGTTATGGAATCCTCTCCTTTAGGATGGATTCATGGTTAATTGAGAGTCTTTGAGTTAGGGTTTAGAATAAACCCTAACTAAACATCATGTTTGGTTTCAGGTATGGTTCAACCCATATTAGAATTGTTCTTGAAGGATTCTGATATGAATTTTGAAGAAAGATATGTAAATCTAAAGAGGAATTGAATAGAAAAGAGATTCCAAGGTGAATTGAAATGGTTTAGACAAAGCCAGTATAGAATTGATTTGAGAACAAAACTATGGAAAATGGGAAAATGCACATTCTGGATTTTCGAAACATGTACCGGTACACCTTGAAAGTGTACCGGTACACCCTTCCAAAAACCCAAAGTGTACCGGTATTACCTAGTGTACTTGTACACCCTACCGCTTTCTTCCTATTTCGACCACAGATTTGGCCATAACTTGCTCATTTCTTATCCAATTTGAGTGATTCAAGAGACCAATTAAAATAGACTTCAAGGAGAACCATCTATATAGAAATAGACATCGTCAAATTATAATCATGGCCCAAAATTCACTAAAGTGGGGTCATGTGCAAGTCAATTCCTGCATCAGTATCGTTCATCGAGTTGTCCGAGTTGTTTCGGACATATCTTGAGTTTCTGTTCGATTTCAGGTGGATTCCACCGGTGAGAATCCTTAGCACCTTAAATTTAAAGGAGACAAAAGAACCAGTGCCAAATATGGATAGAAGGTAATTGGAAAATGAATATTGCAACTGTCCTTGATAAATCGAACCGACTAGTTGGCATGAAATGCTATAACTTGAGTTTGGCGATCCGATTGGAATAATCTATATTTCTAAGTAAAGTTGATTCATCGAGGAACAAGAATACATGAATGATGTGTGAATACATCAGTATTCTCAGAGGCATCTAAATGCCATATGGAATAGGCATGAAACCCGAATAGATATGAAAAACATGAAAACGAACTGAATATGAAAATCGAACATGATTATGAATGATAAAATGTCGCGGATCATAGAATGTGATTAAGAAAGGTTATAAGTTCTGAAAGACATATGACAATCACTACCTGTAAGACCTAAGAATGAATGAGTGGACGCCTTGTTGGTGCCCGCACTCGTTGGTGCTTCAAGACTCTGCTGGTGCTTCTAAGACTCCCTGGTGCTACTAAGACTTCACAAGTGGTTAGCCACATTGACAGGCCCTATGACTCCCGCCGGGTGCTACTAAGACTTGCCAAGGTGCACGTCCCAGATGGTGGTTATTTCGCACCCCAAGATCGTGATCGTACCTTCTGCACGACAGATCGCAGCCCTACTCATTTCTTATAATTTGCCTAGGTAGTCATATAGACATATGATAAGACACTCACAAAGAATAAGTGTAAAGATCTGAATGTACCCTTCAGACTGCTCTCAGGGCACCTACTGGTACTCCCGTGATCCGACAGTTCCAGGGTAAATTCGACGCGTACTCCCCAGATCCGCTTGCCTCGGCCACCCACGGGTACCCCGCTTCCTGACAAGTTCCGTGCACCTACGGCACTCCTGCATCCGACAAGCCTCAGAATTCCTACGGAGTCCCGAATGAACATACCGCCCATATAAGCATAAGTTCCGTGATAAGAAGAAACTCGTAACTCCTATGGGAGGTCCATATAAGTCCAAAGAGTACTCACTGGGCACTCCAGACAAGAAACAAGTATAAGTCCAAAGAAGACTTCCAAAGGTACCTCAGATCAGCAAAATGGCATAAGTCGGTAGTACCTACTGCACTCCTCAGACGGGTAAAATAAGTACAAGTTCCGAAAATAAGATAAGTCCAAACAGAATCACTGCTACTTCCGTATATGTATCTCAGATTCAGACTGCCATGGACTAATGTCCATATCTGGTATGTATCTACATACGTCTGATCTGACCTTGTATGTAATATGATTCTGATCTGTTCCGACTTATCGTACCTACGGGTACCTTCGTACAAGAATAAGTTCAGTAAGACCAGTATAAGATCCGTAAGACAAGTATATACTCTGTAAGACATGTATAAGATCTGTAATACATGTATAAAATCCGAGATACATGTATATGCTCCGTAATACCATGATAAGATCCGATATACCAGAATAAACTCTGTAGTACAGGTAGAAGATCCGTAAGACAAGGATAGGCTCTATAGTACAAGTACAAGATACCAAGTATCTCTGTATAAATATAAGTTCAAGTACCTACTTCGCACTCAGACGACACTGTGAGTACCTACCGCATCTCCGTAAGATAAGCTTGGATAAGGATAAACTCCCAGAGTACCTACGGGTACTCCCGCATGAGCATAGGCATACTTTAACCTGTATTTGGGATATGATACCAACACAAGTTGGTATCAAAGCAGTCCAGTGATCAAGTAGTACTTACTCGGTACTCCCAGATAAGATTAAGTTCAAGAACTAAGATAATGCCCAGACCCTCAAGATACCTTCTAGTACCCTCCGAACAAAGTGTAAACCCCGGGAGAATAAGTATAAGTTCCGTAAACCCACGGAGATATGAGATAGATATAAATACCCATACCCGATTACACCTCCCAGATAAGCATAGGTTCAGAACTCCTATGGGAGATCGAAATAAGCATAAGTCCGAGACAAGTATCGCAGGTTCGACATGTATGTCATTTGGGGAGACTCAACAGCAATCGATACAAACATAAGTATAAATATGTATCCTACTCGAGATAAGTATCACCGACAGGTTCAAGTATATGTCCTTCGGGAGATCTCCACAAGTATAAGATCTCGAATAAGAATAAGTCCGCTTATAAGTATAAGATACGATTGCTATAAGTATAAGACCAGATAAGAATGAGTGCTATATATAAGATCCAAATAAGGATAAGTCCGCCATAAGTGTAATTCCCGAGTACATAAGATCGAATGTGATAAGTATTAGTCCGACAAGCATAAGTCCTGTATGCTCAAGTAATTGTATAAGTTCATTATGTGAAGGCCTCGAATATCTCCGATAATTACATCAAGATTCGTATTTATGTTTTTGTATAAGAAATATTTCACTGCCGCAAAGCTAGCACGGGTTTTTAACCGTAAAGAGAAGACATCAGCAAACATCCGCATACAGCTAGGTCAACACACTTGTAAGGTTCACTACATGTAGGTTTCTGGTGGCTCGACTTGTAAATGTGAAAGCACGCTTTGTATTTGTAAATGGGACTCGCTTATAAGGTGTCTAGATTTCGATGGACACCCACTCTATGGTAGCTCTTTAATATGTATATGATGTTTCGATTCATTTATAAGATGTGGGCCATAACCACAAAAAAATCAGATCGACTTTAAAAAAAAAAAAAAAAAAATCAGTAAAGAGTCCCGCCTCCCGAAGTCTCGCATCTCGAACTCGCTCTCGATCCGCCTAATCGGTCGGACCTCAGACCTGGGGCCTCACACATCTAAACACGAGGGAGTGAGGGGGTGGATGGGAAGTGGATGGATGGGGTGGATGGGGGGTTGGCCTTACTCGAGGTCTCCTCATGCATACCAAACAAGGTTTGGTATGTCGTTAACTCCTCTTCATCCGAAGGATCATGACCCTAGTCATAAACCACGTCGGATCGAGGAACACCCAGCTTATCTTTTTTCACTACGATGGCCTTGATGGGATGGATCCAGGCCTCGTTATCCTCTCTAACAAGACTTTTATGCGCTTCCGTACGCCATAGATGAGAAAGGGGTGCCCAAGGTTCATCTTAGCATCCCGATTATAGAGGATGGCATCCTCTATAACCTGATTGACATCAAACGGGATGTCCTGAATGATGGCGAAATCGAAAGTACGCTCGCTTTCGCCACCGCAAACATTCATTCGTCGGGATGAGACGAGATGTGATAAAATAGAGCCTTAGGCACAGCAGGCCAAATGTCACCTTAGCACGGCGTGGCCCTCATTGTTCAATTTTCACTCACCTTACCCATTTGTAAGCAACCGAAGGACTTCCGGATAGTTAGGGTGTTTGTGCAGTCGATCAAAGGACTCGGAGCTAACCGACTCAAGGTTGTAATAGCGATTGATAGACTTCGCACTGAAGTCTACAAACACCTCATAGACGCATACATTTTTGAGCACATGGGTCGCTAGGTCATGTAGAATTTCGCGACAACCATCAGGTAAAATGACCGGTTTGCACAATGCACCCCAACCCTTTTGCGCAATGGTTTTTCGAAAAAAATCGTCGTTGGGATGTTGAAATCCCTTCTCCTTAATGAAGGAGCCGACAGTAGAGATGAGGCCTAACTTCTACGCGCCTCATTGGATGAACTTAATTGCATCGTGAGGCTTGAGAATGCCCTTCACTGGCCCGGTTATTCTTTGAGCTCATTTTCCGCTTTTTGCTCGACATAAGGCATGGGTTTGGGATCACGATGGGGTGAATGTAAAGGTGAAAGGACACTAGTAAGCTACCACACCCCTAGTGGGATTGCACCCGAAAAAAAAAAGAGACACTAGAAGCACCTAAAACCCACTTAGGCTAACAAACAAACAAGTAGTGGGCATAAAGTGGTGTAGAGAGCTTGACGCATAAAGAATAGGTTTAGAACCCCCAATTAACCATAGAAGATCTACTGAGACATAAATTACCTAGAAAATGGGGAGTATAGGGGAACCAAACCTAAACGGAGCCAAAAATTGGATCGTAGGTGTCTGGCGACGCGAACGCTAGCGGACGAGCCGGGACGCCTAGGCTAAGGAGGGAGGGTGCTATGACGCCGACCGAGCGCTGGAGCGTTTGGATCGACCGCCTAAAACCAGCAAGTCGTGGCAGCACTTGTGGTTTCGAAATGCCGTGGGGAGAAAATATGACCGCTTGTCTAGTAAATAAGGCAACGTCGTGACGTTCGGGCCAACATCGCAACATTCCCGAGAGTTTAAAATTCAACGTCGCGATGTTCGGACCAACGTCGCGACGTTACAGAGAAGCTGGATTTTCAACGTCGCGACATTCCCGAGAGGTGTATTTTCAACGTCGCGATGTTACAGAGGGGTGTATTTTCAATGTCGTGACGTTACAGAGAATGATGTTTTCAACATTGCGACGTTAGAAACCAATGTCGCGGACGCGCCTCGAGAGGTTCATTTCAACGTCAATGCACGCTCCGCAGACTAACAATACGTGAAATTTAACAAAATTTTTTCTAAGTATAGAAAAACTCCCTACATTAAATCTACTCCTCCTAAAGCTTGCACAAGGCTTGTCGTGCTATCTCTCCTTCTCCATGTCAACCTCAGGACCTCGAAACCTATAACACAAATGCAATAAAATTAAAAACAAGCAAAAGTAAACCTATAAGCTATCATAAATTTTGTTCGCTTAGTCTTTTCTTGTCACATTCACTGTCTTTTCCAAGATTTTCTTGATCTCTCTATTTGATACCTCAACTTGCCCATTACTTTAGGGGTGATATGCAAGTGTCACCTGATGCTTCACCTCATATTTGGCTAAGAGTGATGCAAACAGCTTGTTACAGAAATGGGAGCCTTCATCATTGATTATCGGTCTAGGAGTCCCGAACCTTGAAAAGATGTTACTCCTGATGAAGCATAGTACTACTTTGGCATCACAAGTAATGGTTGGAATGGCTTCCACCCACTTGGACACGTAATCCATTGCCAAAAGTATGTACTTGTGCCCATAGGACGATGGAAATGGACCCATAAAGTCAATGCCCTGTATCAAAAGTTCCAATTTCGTAATATTCACAATGACATTTCATTTCATCGTCTAATGTTCGGCCCTTTTCGACATCGATCATAGACTTTGCAAACAAGTGGGCATCTTGGAATATAGAAGGCCAATAAAAACCCGACATAGTACTCCAGCGTTGTTCTCATTCATCGAATGACCCTACACTCTAAGGAGTGGCAATGTGTCAAAATCTCACCCACTTCACTTTCTAGCACACACCTACGAATAATCTGATTGGCGCACTATTTGAAGAGGATTAGGTCTTCCTAGAAATAGTGCTTCACTTCTGTAAAGAATCTTTTCTTTTGTTGATAAGTGAGGTTAGTTGGGGTAATACCGGCAGATAGATAATTAGCTATATCGGCAAACCATGGTGATGTTTCATCATGTGACAAAGATAGTATCTGTTCATCTAGGAACGTGTCATCGACCAGAATGATGTTTCGCATCGCTTCGAGTTTCCAATTTTGGACAGACGATCGACTACCATGTTTTCGTAACCCTTCTATCTCGACCTACATCAAATTCTCGCACAGAGCACCCAAATGAATAAGTCTAGGTTTCTCGTCTTTTCTTAGTCATCAAGCATTTGATTGGTAAATGATTTAGAACACAATAACCTGTTCCCTATAAGATAAGGTCTCGAATTTTTCAAAGCAAACACAACAAATAACAATTCTTTCTCCGTTGTAGCATAACTGAAGTCAGGCATCATTCAACGCTCGACTAGCATAATGTATGGCATAGAAGATCTTTCTAGCCTAAGATCGCTCTAATCGCAAAGTCGCTTAATGCACATAAGTTCAAATGGAAGGTTCCAACCTGGAGCAACTACTATAGGAGCTGAGGTTAGCTTCTTTTTCAGCAACTCAAAAGCGTCCATGCATGGCTCATTGAATTCAAATAGCACACCTTGCATAAGAAGATTAGACAACAGTTTGAAAACTTTAGAGAAATCTCGGATGAACCGTTTGTAAAAATCGGCATGGCCTAAGAAACTTTGCACTCCCTTGACTGATGTTGGAGGAGGCAATTTCTCTATGATCTCAATCTTGGCTCGGTCAACCTCAATTCCTCTTCCGGATATGCGATGCCCCAATACTATGCCTTCTCTCACCATAAAGTGGCACTTTTCCTAATTTAACACTAAATTACTCTATGCACCTCTTCGCACTCAACGTCAGATTATGGAGGCAATCATCAAATGTAGATCCAATCACTGAAAAATCATCCATGAAGACTTCAATGGATTTTTCGACCATGTCTGAAAATATTGCCATCATACATCTCTGAAAGGTTCCCGGAGTGTTACACAGCCCAAATGGCATTCTCCGGAAAGCAAATGTGCCATAAGGGCACGTGAAGGTGGTTTTCTCATGATCTTCTGGAGCTATAGTGATATGATTGTATCCTAAGTATCCATCTAGAAAGTAGAAGTACTCATTCCCCGCTAGTCTATCTAACATCTAGTCAATGAATGGCAGTGGGAAATGGTCTTTTCTGGTCACCTTGTTTAGCCTCCGGTAGTCAATACAAATCCTCCAACCTGTAACTGTTCTGGTCGGGAGCAATTCGTTTTTCTCATTTACTACTACCGTAGTTCCGCCTCTCTTAGGCACCACTTGGATAGGGCTTACCCATGAACTATCAGAGATAGGGTATATCACTCCCGCATCTAACCATTTAAGTACCTCCTTCCGAACTACCTCTTTCATGGAAGGATTTAAACATCTCTGGGCACCCACTGTCAGCTTGTTGTCTTCCTCCAGTAATATCCTGTCCATACACATAGATGGCCTTATCCCCTTTATATCGCCAGACCATCCAATCGCTTTACGCTCTTAAGGATCTTTACCCTCTCTCCTCCATGTTAGAGAGGGAGGATGAGATGATAACTGGGAGAGTAGAGTCCTTCTCAAGATAAGCATATCTCAAATGACTGGGAGTTGCTTCTCTTTCCACAATAAAGGGGGCTTCTCAACAGAGGGGAGTCAACCTGGGCTGGGCTGGGGCCCCTTAAAGATTCAAAATACTTTCTTCTATTTCAGCCGAAAGAGTCCATCCATTTTACATACTCGAATCGGCCTCATCTTCACAAGAGGAGGGATCATCATGGGTCGGTTATCTCCAATGAGCCCATGAACCACCGCTGTATTAATTATACTTTTGAAGTATATCCAATTCTACAACTTTCTTCGTATCACAGGCATGCTTTATGGCATTAAAGACATTGAATGTCACTTCCTCTTCTTGAACTCTAAACCTTAGTTCACCCTTTTGCACATCAATCATTGCCCGTCCCGTGGCTAAGAATGGTCGTCCAAGGATGATTGGGACCTCTTTATTTTCTTGCATGTCTAAAATAATGAAATTCGCGGGGAAGATAAATTTGTCCACTTTGACTAACACATCCTCTATGATACCATGTGGATGAGTTGACCAATCGTTAACCCAAAGGATCCATTGCCACGCGCTCCCACTTCTCGCTTAAAGGTCAACCACGACATAAGATTAATGCTCGCACCTAAATAACACAAGACTCTTTCAAATACTGCATTCCCAATAGCACATGGGATTGTGAAGCTACCCGGATCTTTCAACTTAAGGGGCAGTTTCTTTTGCAATATGGAACTACACTCTTATGACAAAGCGACAGTCTCATAGTCTCCCAACTTCCTTTTCTTCGACAAGACGTCCTTCATGAATTTCATGTATCCCGGCATTTGCTCAAGTGCTTTAGCAAATGGGATGTTTATGTGAAGCTTTTTGAAGATATCCATGAACCTACCAAACTACTTATCCAATCAGCTTTTCAACAAGGCGGATACGGATAATAGGCTTCTTATCATACTTGTGTTTCTCACTTCAAATTTTCGTGTATCTCGAGACTAGTTTCTTTACTAACTCAACATCTTTAAGGATCTCAAGACTACTTTTCATCTCCCATAGGTTTTATCCTCTTCTTGGGCCCCAACCCATTCATTCCGCAGAGTCTTACCACTCCAGAGTTACAGCCTTTGCAATGCCTCCTTTCCTTCTCTCCTCGGCTGACTCTCGGTATACCAGCATCCCGTGTTGCCTCTCGCTCAATAACAAAGCCATTTGGCCCATTTGGACCTCCAAATTTCGGAGTTGAGCTGCTTGATTGTTCAATGATGTCCTAGTCTCATTCTCAAAGTTATCATGTGACTTCATCATACTCATATGCATATCATCACTAACCTGCTCCATTTTTGGTGATTCAACCCACTTCTTCTCTTAAGGTGGTCGGAGAGGCTCGTCATTTCCATAGGATTACCTACATTATGATTTTTCCATGAGAATTTATGCATGGTTCTTCCACCCCTATTGTAATTCGAATTCATATGGATTTAAGTTCTGGTTTCGGGGAATCCCCGCCATATTGAGCTTGTTCAATAGTCATATCCCCCATGACATTCATCATTAGGCATTGAGAAGTGGGATGAGGTCCATGACATTGCACGCATGCGGATGGGCTTTCTTCAACTTTATGCACGGATACTTGAGAACCTAATTGTTAAGAAGCTTGTAATTGCTTGGAGAGTGTAGACACTTGAGCAAACAAGTTTGTGAACATGTCTAAATCGAACACCCCAGCTGGTTTCTTCGGTGCTGCTGTCTCAACTGGCCATTGACAATCATTTAAGGCTATGTTCTCAAGAATTTGATAAGACTCCACTTCATTCTTCCCCATAATCACTCCCCCAGCAGAAGCGTCGATAAGAGTCCTAGTGGGACGACTCAACCCATTGTATAAATGATGGACTTGCATCCATTTGGTGAAACTATGGTGAGGGCACTTTCTCAACAAATCTTTGAATCTCTCCCACGCTTCATAGAACGATTCTCCTCATAATGACAAAGCCACTCGATGTTAATTCTCAACTTTGCACTTCTTGATGGTGCGCACCCAGCTAAATTTGTTTGACAAGTCATCCTATGATGTTATCAATCAAGATTCAATCAGCCAATGCTTGGCTTTATTCTTCAATGAGATTGGGAACAATAGAAGCCGAATAGCATTATCGCTCACCTCGTTATACTTCATTGTATCACATACTTCCAAAAAGTTAAGGATTACGAAAGATTCGATCCTCATGCCGAGCCCGTGGAACCGATTCCTTGCGCACTGGAGGGTGATGGACTGAGATCGGTTGTTCGCTTGTATTGGTCGGGTCTCCTAATCACAGTGGAGTAACCATAGATGGGCTTAATTATAATCCTCGAGCAGGTGGCAACAAATTATCCATATTTGTCGATCAGATGTATACTACCCTCTTCTTATCAAACCAACATCGCCGGCCTCTATTTTCTTCCCATCGGTCCCATAGAGAAGTTGTTCCATTCTAGTCGCTTATCTGTCCTCGTAATTCTTTTCAAAAATTCTTCAATTTCAAGGTCCAAAGGAATAAGATTTTCAGCAGGTTCCCATCGCATACCACCTAACGTACCTGCAAGTTTGTCACAAGCAAAAGAAAAAATAAAGCATAAAAAATTTAAGCAAATCAAATGTCTGAAGTACCAAAGAAGTAGTTAGTATTGATATTAGCATAAAAACTACGAATAAATAGGCGATTGCGTGATTGTGTTTTTGTGTACATGCAAATAAAAGTGCAAAGTGCCTATTCTGCGCAAGTATACACTTGTCAAGTAATAAAGTGTACCTAAGTACGGATATCGATCCACAAGGAAAACCTTAATCATAGTATGCCAAGTACCAAAATACTCCTTTAATATTCAAACTAGAAAATCGTGATGTATGCTGCTTTAACTAAAAGTAAATTAAGCTTATTACTAAAGTAATTATTCGCTTATGTAAAATTGATCGAGGATGCAAAAAGGTTAGGTGTTGGTGTTACTGACAACTTACTATGTACATGATTCCATTCCATTATCTAAAGATTTGCCTTTCAAGGCGCTCTTATCTAATGTAATTAATGCCTTTCAAGGTCATTTAACTCCTTTATCACTAGTTCTTCTGCTCCTCGCTCAACCCTAAGCATTAAAGGCATAGAGTGCAAAATACTCCTAAGCCTCCTAATAATTGATAATCCTATATTACCACATTTATTAGGTTAACCTAACTATGTCTAATTCTTCATTCACTTCTTAGATCTTACAAAGAACCACTCACATATTAAGATTGATCATAAATTAATATGATTTCATCCAAGCATGAGTTAATGGTAAAACAAGTATATAAAAGATAATGGAATTATAAAAAGGCTAAAACTTTAACATAGTATTCATGTCCAAAACTCTACCAACACCATAAACCACAAAATTAGAACCTCATTATGTTCTGTTTCAATAAAAATGAAAAGCAAGACATAAGAATAGGAATAGAGAAAACTTTAAGGATCGAGGGAATGATGATCTCCCGGGTTCTTCAAGTCCCTCTCCCAAAGGTCGGTCTTCTAGTCTTCTTTCTCTTGTTCCAAGCTCCAATTCCTCAAACCCTAGCTCTGTAAATTTATTTTCGAACCCCTTTAATATGATTCTCCCATCCCTTTTATAGCCTCTCCAAGAGATAAGGTTTGTCACCAACGTCGCGAACGTCAGGTGTCGGAGGTCGGGCCGATTCGCATCCACTCTTCCAGCTCCCATTTACTCCATTTTCAGCATTTTCAAAGTGTTTCCTACAAAACAAAATAAAACTAAATATTAGAAAAGTAATCAAAGCACGATCATATATATATATATATATATATATATATATATATATATATATATATATATATATATATATATATATATATATATATATCTATGAAATCAACCTTAATATCGCTTAAATCCTAAGTTTGTAATGAGTGTTTTTAAGCACTCAATGCCTTTCTTATGAGTAAGAGGTAAGTTGGTCCACGCAACGAGGGTTATAAAAAGGTACCAAAAATCTAGGGTTTCACAAACCCAAGAGGTAGGAAATTTTCCTACTTGAATATTTTTAGCCTAGCCATTTAATGGCTTGGGCTTTTGAGGTTGATAAATTTCGGGCCCCAAAACATTAGGACTATATAGAATTTTTGCGAATTTCCGACTATTTTCTGACATTTCTGCCAAATTAGATAGTTTTCGGACAATCCGGGATGAATTTTCGGGACTGTTTTGGAACAATCCGGATAGGATTTTTGGAACCGTTTTTAATACTTTATTGTGTTGAGGTTTGGTCTTGATTCCGAGACCTGATGTTCTTTGTTGTGTGTTTCGCATCACAAGTAATTTGTTAATGAATGGAACCAAAAATGGTTCACGGCCGTGAAGGGACCAAGAGGTGTCCTGTTTTATATGAGTCCGAGATTTGGGTCATTTTGTGTGTATTGTTGGAAAAATAAATAATATGCTTTTGTGTGTAAAATCATGTTAATATGTGCTTGCGTGATGTATTAACATGGAAATTGTGATAAATTTGGAAATTATATGTAGGAAATAATAGAAGACCCTTTTTACCTTTAAAGACCTCTATTTAAAACACATTTCCATATACCCATTTCACATAAATAATTAATATTCATTTAAAAACATAATTATTTACGGGTATTATGATATCATGACCTAATCACATTCTTTGACATAAAAGAATATATATACATTCCTTAATTCAAATAGTCCCATAACCTCATCAACACATTTATACAAATTGGCATTCCATGCCCTTTCAAATACATTTACAAAATGATATTCTTAAAGTTCACCTCTATTTAAAACACATTCCATAAATATAAAAAACAAAATGAGTCAAAACTATACAAAATATCAAGAATGGAATGATATGCATGGGACGGAACATTTACTTATACTCCGCTCTGTTTGACGGTGACCCTGCGCCTGGCGATCTTCGGTCCTACTACTTTCTACTTGGTACCAGCGCGATGACAAAAACAATGCGTTAACCATTTTCATGCTTAGTGGTTCTATACAATTCTCTTTTATTTCAGTTTAAATCAAATCATGCAATGTTTATAAAACAATATTTTTGTACATTTTTCAATGACCAATACAGTACAATACACACACACACACAAAAAATAAAAAATAAATAATAATATATATATATATATATATATATATATATATATATATATATTCATTTATTTACATTCAATTACAATTAATTGGTCATTTAAGTTATGCAATTTCATATGCACTAAATCATTCAACTTCCACAATCATGCACTCTTTCAACTTCATTATCAATTTACCTTTATCAATTTAACCTATGCTTATGTACAGATAATCTAACATATATATATATATATATATATATATATATATATATATATATATATATATATATATTCATTTCTATTTATCTAATTACAATTCATTGGTTATTTCAAGTTATGTACTTCATATGCACTAAATTGGTCCAAATCACAAATCATGCATTTTTCAATTCATTATCACTTCATTTTATCGAATTTAACCTATGCTTTTCTGCACAGATAACAATCACCAAGACGGTCTTACAGGGCTACAGGCCAAGATATATAAAATAAATATGTACTTGGTTGGTGTACACTACCGATACCGGCCTGTACCACTACGACCGGTATGCCATAATAGTACGCTTTTTTGTTCGACTCTTTGGCTGGTACACCAATTTTCCTTAACTCGAATTTAACAATAACATTATTTTAAGGGCATTAAAATCATTCAATACAATTTACAATAGTATATATATACATTTGTATGCAAATAGAACATTTTTACATTCATGCAATTTTCTTATGCAAATTCATTTCACAAGCAATTGTCTCACATCACTTAAAACAAATAATTTCAAACACAAATCAATATGTACTTTCTTTTCAATCATTTCCAAAATTCAAACCATTTCGTAATTATTCAAATATTTTAGAAATAGAGAGAGAGTTTGAGAACAAACCAAAATCTGCTTTGATTCCACCTGAATCTCGACTTCAATGCGCTTTCCTCCTTGTCAACCTCTATTCAAATACAATGACAATCATATATTAGTCGGTTATTCTAGGATTTATATTTTTAGTAGAAATTAGAATCATCTCCTTTGGATAACCCAAACTCAAGTCATGACATTTCAATGCCAAACTAGTCGATATGCCTAAATACCAAATCACCCACTGCTTTTTCTTCCAATTTATGGCCCAACTCCATAAATCGTAAATTGCCCTTCACTCATTTGAAGTTTATGGTTATAATATTTCTTCCTCCAATTGGAATCATCCAATTTGGATCACTCAAAACCTGCTATTGCATTTTACATCCGTACTACTCTAATTTGCAAAGGTAATCAAATTGTTCTACACATAGCCCACTTTACGATTTCGGCACTTAAAATACCCACACTTCCTTCAAGTGCAAATATTCCCTAGAATTCTATTTTACCTGGGTAATTTGAATCACTCAATTTGGATGAGTGAAACTCAACTTATGGCCAAACACACACAAAGACCCAAAAACAGAGCATACCCATGAGCTAACTGAACTCACATTTAAGCCCATATTCAGGAGCCTTAGAGCTACAATTTCTCCTAGTACCTTCTATATATTTGTATCCATATCTCTTATGGTTATTTACCAATTAGAATCACTTAATTTGGATGATTATAATTTAACCTATAGCCAAAACAAAAACAGGGGTTTTGACAAATTTTTGACAGCATTTCCTTTGAAAACCCAACATTTCCTTTTTACAAACATTACACAAAACCAATCCAACCAACAATACTCTTCAAAAATCAACAACCCAAACAACCCCAAAAAGTGGTTTAGCACAAATACAAACCCCTTTACTTGCTAGGGCTTTTCACCAAAATCAAAATCACAAAAAGATGGTTAGGGCTTGATTTCTACCTTGAATCTCTTAAATCTTCTCAGAGGTTGCTTGATCTCTTGTAGCAAGAAATGGGAAAGATACACCAAAATCTGATTTTTTCTTGCCCCAGCCTTCCCTTTTCTCCCCTCTCTAAAAACGCTGGCTCTTAATGAGCTCCTAGATCAAAATTTGCCTTTAAAACCCCTATTTCTCAAAGCCTTGTTTGGCTCACTGCAACCCATTTCTGCCAAGTTCTCCCAATTTACTATATGTCCCACATTTCATTCTTTGTATTTGCACTTCAAATCCTCAATAATCACACTTAGACGTATAACTTAGTCTCCAAAATGACCCTAGGTCCTCATTTTCCTCCTTAAGCCTTGCTTGGCTTTTCTCATTATTTAATTTCTCATTTTTCTCATTTTAAGACTCAATTTACTTTTCCTTTTCTCATTTAATTCTCTTTTGGTATTTAAGTCCATTTCATTAGACCCTTAGGTCCTTATTTCACAAATTCCAAATTTGCCTCCTTTTTCACTTGCCACTTTTCGGTTCGAGCACTTAATCACTTAGCATATCATCCAATCATATACTAATTTTTTTATCATATAATCATTTAACATTTTCATTTAATCATTTATCAATTCCTGAAAAATCCCAATTTGACTCGATTTATACTCTAAACATATAATAAAATTATTAAAACAATTTAGGTATTTTTGTAAGGCCATAAATATACTATCTCGAATTTAAATGTTACGTAGTATGACATAACATGAATGACATGACGCATTTCATATGCACGTATAACATCGCTGGCCAAGTCAGTCCGTGGTGCATGGTATTGGTTATTCACCATTCTTGTAATGTGTAGTGAGCTCTCGAAATTCAGGACAATCGCCTGTAAAATTGAGGCTCACGGTGCATAAAATCGTATTAAATTTCATGCTTCGTGAAGAAGATGGGGCGTGATCCTCTGTGGTGAGAAAGACCAATTTATATGCGTTAGACATGATCACAAAGCAGAAAGACAAGAAAATGTCGGAAGCGCGTGTGCTGATCCTGGTACGGTGACCCTCGAAAAGATGCACCCATGAATAAACACACAAGATTTGATAAATCTAAATGAATACTGGAGAGTTGTCTATCGGGTCGAGTCATCAGTAAAACATCACGACTGCCACACTCGTATTGCAGTGAGGGAGTCGGTCAGGACTCGGGGTTGTGGGTATGAGGAGTTTCATCTCATGCATGACACGTAATATTCCATATAGGATTGCATTATTTATATGGAATGTGATTGGACGTTTTCATGGTCATATTGCATGCATTTTAGCGGGAGTAGCCCCCTTTCAGAGGGATAATTTTTCATCGGGCATTGCTCACCCCGTTATGGGACCCCTTTTCAGGTACAGGGGGTGTACAGGAGATTCACACTCGACGAGGCCGTGATTATGAAGCATACGATGTGTGGCCTTGATATTATCTTATACATTTTGTAAAATATTTTGTGACAAAAAGAATTGTAATTAAATTCTTTTTTGAACTATTGTCTAAATAGTCTGCATGTAATTATGGTAAGAGGGTCGTGACTGACTTTTATGGACTGTAATTGAGCCGTTTATTTTCATAATTTAGATTTAAAATGAATGACTGAGTCTATAAAGATGTATATATTGGGATAGGATGCATGGACCCCGTGGGGTCGAGACATTTCACTGAGACTCGACAAGCATGACATATTCTATTATACGATTGTATGTCATGTAACTCCCTTAACAGTGAGACTTGCTCGCTTTTGCGAAAAATACGATCCCCATAAATCGACACACAAATACGCAGATCTGATAACCCAAAATCCACGTAAATTCGCTATTGACAGGTTACTAACGTGACCCCGTGATTCGGGGGTGTCACAAGAAAAAACAAAAATAGTGACGGAAATTTCCGTCACAAATTATGTTTAGTGACGGATTTATGACGGAATTTTCTCCGTCACAATATTAATCGTCACTAAATTTTGTGACATAATTTTTTTCCGTCACAAAATTGTGACAGATTTTTGACGGAAATTAGTCAAAATATTGCGACGAAAATAGTTTCCATCACAAAAAATTCAAGCAGGAAAGGTGTTTCACTACAAAATTTGGACGGATTTATGATCGAGTCCCGTCACAATTTTGGTGGACGGAAATAGTTTATGTCACTAAATTTGCATCATGGAAATGTATTTCCGTCAAAAGATTGTGACAGAATAGTGACAAAAATCCACTGCCAAAAATTCAGACGAATAATGAAAAATATGAGTCACAAAATTGTGATCTGACAGATGAACCACAAAATTGTGACGAAATAGTGACAAAATCCGTCATAATTTTGTGATGGATTAGTGATAGAAATCCTTCATTAATTTTATACTGATTAGTGACAAAATCCTTCCAATAAAGTTTTTACTACTATTCACTAATAAGGACCCAACCCGGTTTCTTTCCTAATCCCTGGGACCCCTCCCTTGCATTCCCATGGATTTGAAAAACATTCATTTCTTTTTAAACATTTTTAAAAGTAATCTCATGAGTGAATCCATTTATAAAGTTAATGCTTTTCCATTAAATTCTTATAAAACATGGTGTAGTCAATTCTATTTATTTATTTATTTTAAACATTAAACCCTTTATAGAAAATCTAAGTAGTTTCTCCTGGTCGAACATGTCCCAATTCTACAACACCTCGTAATAAAAACAATTTAATTTACTCCACATCCAACAATGGGACATCAAGTCCACCACAACCACTTTAAATCAAACTTTAAATCATTTTCTCGAACACTATAGATATAAACAATCTTTTAAAACCTATATACACATAAAACAAAGGTGTACAAGAAGTTATTTATAACAAAACTATACATTGTCAAAAGTACGGTCACGTGAGGTGGGAGCAACACTGCCCGGAGGATGCTCGAATCCCGCACGTCGTCGCCCGAGTCTCTCTTCTCTACTCTCTCTCTACGCTGATTAGAGCAAAAATGAGATCTTTTGGTGGTTGCATTTTTGAAGTATTTATACATAAGACACATGGCTCACGCCACGTGTCACGTTCTTCGGGTCATTTTTCGCTCAAATAATTTATTTCTCGTCCTTGCCAGTTCCATTTAACTTAAATGGAAATTCTTTAACATGACATTTTTCAGATTTTTCTAAAACTTTCGCTGGATTCACTGACGCCCGCCGCCTCGACTCTCGCGAAAACCGACCGCCTGGAATTCAAACGAAATTGACCAACTAGATTTCGAGACGCAATTCAATGGTGAAGTCCCGCTTCATCATCCGAGATCTGTAGAAAATTTGATTTCTATGAAAATTACCGTTTGCCATTTTAGAAAATTGCATTTTCTACCCTTAACATAATTTCATTTTAATATATTTCAGATTCTTTTGGACTCAATACATTATTATGAACATTTTTATTTTTTCGGCTTGTTTTTCTAAAATACTATTCATTTGACTGCTTCCACCAAATACCTAATCGATCAAAACGAAATTTACTATTCACGGAAACTCGTAAATTCAGGTCTTACACTAATTTCTCATAAAAATTTCACTCGAAATTTAAATATCATACCCGATCAAAACAATGGATACTGAGAGTTTTCATTTGATCTTCAACGCTCCCATGTTGCTTCCTCTACCGTGGATTCATCCACAACACCTTCACTAAAGGAATCACTTTGTTCAAGAACTTGATCTCTTCGAACAATCAACCGTCTTTCTTCATAAGTCAAGTCGCTTCAATTCAACCGCTTGATCTCTTAACACATGTGAAGGATCCGCTATATACTAAGCATAGAAACATGAAAGACATCATGTATTCCCGGTCAATTCTGGTGGCAACCTCAACTCGATATGCTACCTCCCAATTCTTTTCCACAATCTCATATGGTCCCATATAGCGGGGACTTAACTTCCTTTCTTTTTCTGACCAACACACCCTTTCCAGTGGTGATATCCTCATAAACACCCTCCGATCCCCACCCGAAATCACTTCATTCGCTATCGCGATAACTCTTTGGTCGATCTCAGGTTATCTTAATCTATCTTTGATAACCTTAACATTATCCGTCATGACCCGAACAATTTCTCTCGACCTAACAATTTTCTCTCACCTACCCCTCCCAACATAATGGAGTTCTACACTCCTTCCATATAAGGCTCCTCAGAAGTGCTTCATTTCACGCTTGATTGACAACTATTGTTGTAGGCAACCCATTAATGGTAGATATCTATCCTAACTTCCTTTAAACTCTAACACACAAGCCCTCGAGTATCTTCCAATATCTCGTATGGTTCTTTAGATTAGCCATCCGTCCGAGGATGGAAAGTCGCATCAATGTAACTCTAGTACCTTAGCGCTCGTAAGCCGGGCTTAATCGAAGTAAACCGTGACTTTCTATCTCGATACTATCGATACGGCTACATCGTGAAGTCGCACAATCTTACATATAACTCAACCAACTTCTCAATTGAGTCACTATTTTTCATAGGTAGGAAATGGGCTGATTTCGTCAATCTATCAACAAGCACCTATATCGCGTCATAACCACTCTGGCAACGCAACAATCCTACCACAAAATCCATCGTGATTTTCTCCCATTTCCATTGAGGGATAGGAAGAGATTGTAAGAGCCCTGCAGGTCTTTAATGCTCAGCCTTAACTTGCTGACAAATGAGACATTTGGAGATAAACTCAATGATTCTTTCTTCACACCCTCCACCGTAGTGTTCCCTGTGGTATGATACATTTTTATGTTTCCTGATGCATCGTATAAGGTAAGAGTGAGCTCTTCCATAATTTCTTTTCTTTAATTCTCCATATTCAGTACACAATAACTCCGTGACCCATCACTAAATGCACCATCTGCTGCATCGAAATCCCTAGCTGCCCGTGACTCGCTTCCCTTTCAAACTTAATCACAATGGATCTTGAGTCCGTAGGCTCCTCTTTATCCTCATCAAGATTCGACGAACATGAAAATAAAGCTAGCAAAGCCCAAGATCGCCTCAATCAGTTCACCTAAAGATCTCTTAAATTCACAAGCCCAGATATATGTTCCTTGCGAGATATGGAGCCCGTGATTTTTACCGAGAGCATCAACTACCACATTAGCCTTTCTTTCCTTATAGTACCAATAGTGCACCTATAATCCTTAACGGCTCAACTCCACTTCTCTGCCTCATATTTAATTCTTCGTGGTGAATAAATACAGTGTGCTCTTGTGATCTGTAAAATTTTTGCATGGAACCCCATATAAGTAATACCTCCATATCCGTAGAGCAAAGACTACAGCAGCCAACTTTAGGTTGTGTGTCGGATAATTCTGCTCATGCTTCTTCAATTGTCTCGAAGTATATGCTATTACATTTTCATGTTGCATTAACACACACCCTAAGCCCTGCCTGGATGCATCACAATACACTGTATATCCATCCTGCCCTAACGGAAGTGTAAGAACTGGGGCTGAGGTCAATTTCCGTTTTAGTTCATCGAAACTTTGCTGACATGCCTCTGACCATACAAACTTTTCATATTTCCTCAGGAATTTAGTCAGCCGAGCCGCTAACTTCAAAAACCCTCAACAAACTTTCTCGATAGTACTCAAACCTTAAAACTTCGTATCTCTGTCACATTCGTAGGTGGTTTCCAATTCACAATTGCCTCAATATTTTGAGGATCAATAGAAACCCCCTCCGCTGAAATCACATGTCCTAGAAAGGCAACACTGTCTAACCAGAACTGGCATTTACTGAATTTGGCATACAATTGATTTTCCCTTAAAATCTGTAAAACAACTCTCAGATGCTCCTCATGATCTTCCTTACTACCTGAATAGATCAAAATGTCATCAATGAATACTATAAACGACCGATCTAATTAAGTGCCGAAAGATCCTATTCATAAGATCCATAAAAACAAACAGTATTAGTTAGTCCAAATGGCATGACTAAGAACTCGTACGCTCCATATCAGGTTCTAAAAGTCGCTTTGGAACATCCTCCGATCGGATCTTTAATTGATGGTAACTTGACCTCAGACACTTTCTAAATACCCTCGCTTCCTCGTAATTGATCAAAAAGATCATCAACTGCGGGAAGCCGGGTATTGATTTCGTATTGCCTTTATTCAACTCTAGAATCAATACACAATCTCAAACTTCCATCCTTTTCTTCACAAACGTAACAAGAGCTCCCCATGGCAATTCTCTACCGACAAAACCTTCTTTATTCACAAGCTTTCCATCCGTACCCTTCAATTCTTTCAACTCTTAAGGAGCCATCTTGTAAGGTGCCTTAGATTGGTTCCGCTCCCAGGGGCCAATCTAACTAAAATCAATCTCTATCCGGAGGTATACCTAGAAGATCCTCCGAAATACACATCCAAATTCTCCGACCATCTGAATATCTTCAGTCGACTCACCACTATCCTCACCTCAATGGCATAGCCAGTACCCTTGATATGACTTCCGCAGCATCTTACTAGTCTTCATAGCCAGCTATAATACACAGAGGTGTTGTCTTCCATAACCCATAGAACACAAATCTCCGCCCGCCCCGTCCGCGTAACTCCAACTCTTTTTCGATAACAATCCACTACAGCATGATGTCTAGATAGCCAATCCATGCCTAAGATTACATCAAAGTCATGGATGTCTAATAATATCAAGTCTTAAACTCCCAAATTTCCAATAATCACTCGCTATCCATATAAACACTCGCTAGCCGAATCCCCGTAGGAAGAGATACCACTATGTTGCAAACATGTGTCAGACTCACATTAACATTTGAAATAAACCCCATAGAATTAAAAGAATGTGTACTCTGTGGTCTATAAGAGTACGAGCATCACTACAAAGATCAAAATCATATATGTCAAGAACATCTAGAGCAAAGATAGCATCCCCTGCCAGTGTAATCGCAAATATCCCGGTTCCAGTCATAGGTCGGCCTGTAGGTCCCTCTAGGTGGTCGAATTTCACCGTTAGTACACTAGGGCCCAATAAGGAGTAGAACCTTACCGGTGCCCCTCTAATCCTCGACTTCTACCACCCGAAAATGGCCTCCAGCATCGTGCCACAAAGAGGTCGACTCCACATCGCCGAGGGTTAACTCGTGACATTCCTTGCAAAATGTCCCGACCGCCCACATCTCAGAACAAAACATCTGCACCCATCTACACTTCTCTATGAAACCTTCCACATTTACCGCATTGTCGCTCGGGTCAAGAAGTTCCAAATGGGTGGTTTTACTAAACTCCGACCGGACTCGCCGCTCCGACCGCCTTTACTAGCCACCATGGTGGTTTTCTTCGATTTCTTTATCGGATCCACCTTTGAGTCCAAGTAGATCCATCTCTTCGCCCTTACGAACCCCTCGTGCAATCCGAGAGGAGCTAATCCCAAACTCCTCTATCCCGATGGCTCCTCAACCACTTGTCCATACTAAGTATGACTGACGCCTAAAAATGCTCTTGACCTATTTTCTTCAAAAGCCCACTACAAACCTCTTTACTTTTCTCGTACCTCATGGTCACACAGAACATGTCACACTAGTTCCGAGAACTTCTTTCTCATAACTGGCCACCGATGGTCCTCGCTGCTTCTTGAAAAATCTTCAATTTTCTAATCTTTATAAACCGTAGGGTAGAATTTCTCTAGAAACTCCTCTTTAAACCGAGTCCAAGACACCCTCCGAAATCGCTCGCACTACCTTCCACCGCCTCAAGTGCTCGCCTCTCAATAGGAAAGGTAATATGTCACCATCTCGCCATCGACATCCCATAACATTGAACACCCTCTCATTACCCTCTAGCCACGACCATGCCTTTTCAGGATCCCCTATTCGTCATAATTTCTTGCCCCTAATTTCCCGCTCTCTCACGGACACCGTCACCACTGGCCGACGAAATGATGTGGCTAAAACTGCTTCATCTAATCAAGCGCGATATATTCACTCCCGCCGGCTCGAGGATGTGATGGTCCCGCATGTGAAGGCTCAAGGAATGAGGTGGAATAGGAACATTAATGCATTCATCTATATGTTCCTACCGATACAACTTTGCAGAACTCTCTCCTTCGCCGACTCAACAACGATGCATTTTCAGAACATTTAAACATATCATATGTTATAAAGTTCATATGACATTTAAATTATTAAAATAACTCGTGCACCTTAAATAAAACATTAAATCATTTTAGGACGTGAGACTTTTCAAACACCAAAACATTTTCAAAACCTGGGCTCGATACCATGTCAAGGACCTAACCCCGGTTTCTTCCTAACTCTGGGACCTCCTCACTCCTATTGATTTGAAACCTTCATTTCTTTTTTTTTTTAAACCTTTTTAAAAGTGAATCCGTGGAGCGAACTCATTTATAAAGTTACGTTTTCCATTAAATTCTTATGAAACATGGTGGGACAAATTTTTTTTTTTTTAAACATTAAACCCTTTATAGAAAATCGCAGTTTCCTTCCTCGTTTTTTCTGGACATGTCCCACTTACAACACTCACAAAAACAATTTAATTTACACTGGCATCCAACAATGGGACATCAAGTCCACCACAACCAATTTCAAATCAAACTTTAAAATCATTTTCTGAACACTATAGATATATAAACAATCTTTTAAAACCTATATACATTACAAAATAAAGGTGCACAAGTAGTTATTTACAACAAAAACTATACATTGTAAAAAAGGTGGTCATCACGTGAGGCGGAGTGTCATTGGCCCGGAGGATGCTCGAACTGCACATCAGTCTCTGCCCCTAAAAACATTTATAAAATATTTGGAAAAAGGGTGAGCTAAAGGAACTTAGTGAGAGTACAGTTCATAGGAAAATAATGTTTCCAAATATAGTTCAAATACTATGTGTAAAACAATTGTATAGAGATCTCATTTCCATAAACATTTACTTTGCATTCTTTTCCTTTCTATTCAAATACAATGTGTAAAACAATTGTATAGAGATCTCATTTCTATAAACATTTACTTTACTTTATTTTTCCATATAGTTCAAATACAATGTGTAAAACAATTGTATAAACATATCCTTTCCATAAACATTTGCTTTACTTTCTTTTCCATATAGATCAAATACAATGTGTAAAACAATTGTATCAACATATATTTTCAATATACTTTCTTTTCCTTTTTGAATCCGTCATATCCAATAGAACCCGCATACCATTAACCACCGTTGGTCTATGAAAGAACCTCTGAGGAAACAGTCTTACGATCACCGATGGCCCAAAAAGGAACCTCCGAGAAACACATACCGTTAACCACCGCTGGCTCCATAAAAGAACCTACGAGGAAACAAGCCTTTACGATCACCGATGGCCCAAAATAACCTCCGATAAATCGGTGGCTTTTCTTTAAATACCATTGCACTATGGAATAAATCATATTACATTGCAAACTTTTCGCATTTCTTTCACGTGCATGGCAATATGCATCACTCTTCCCTTCCCTCTAAAAATCCTAACCCTTTCCCATACCATGCACACGTAAAGCAATTTTTAGTCGACTTTCCTTTAAACTTTATCTTTGTAACACAAAAATCCATGATTCAACATTTTCATATAAACATGTATATATATAAAATATACATTCATAAACATTTCATTTCATATGGAAACCATAAATCATACTTTATAAAACATGTATATATAAAATATACATTCATAAACATTTCATTTCATATGGAAACCATAAATCATACTTTATAAAACTATGGAAACCATAATCATTTCATATTTTGTCAACATAATTTAAAGTCAAGAAAACCACATTTCTTTTTTCATTTGAACATTGATAACATAGATATGAAAAACATATACATTGGTAAAATATTAATATATATATATATATATATATATATATATATAAACATTTACATTTTCCCCACCTTAGTTATTTAAGGCTTACTTTTTCTTTCCTTTTAACAAAACTTTTCCACCTCCACCCTTGTCCTTATCACCTTCCTCCTACAAGTCACATTATCCATAAATTCCATTAACATTCATACCTTTAATCTGTTCAATTAAAACCATTAACTATACTATACTTCTTCCAGCTGAACCCTACTATTTGTAATTACTTCCAATTGATTAAAATCAATTGAACTCAACTCTCTTTGTTCTCATGATTTTCTTATGCTAACCATGGCAATTACTACCTCCCATACAATACTTCAATAAGACATGAAATGGTCATGCCAAAACCCGGCTATTCACATCGACCTAACCAAACAACCTGGACACTTGGTGCAACCATAAATTTTCAGTCACGTTCTGTTCATCCACTACCCTCTACAGGAATATGGTTAGAATTTTGACTAAATGGGATTTCCATAGAGTCCAAGAACACCCAAAACGGAGTTCAGACGAATAAGTTATGACCTTCCGAAATTGGAGGCCATGACCATTGTGTCCCCCGTGAATTACACAGTCGATGCACTTTGAATGAATTTCTGAGTCCCAATGGGTTGGAATTTGGATTGACCTATTACAAGGAGAAATGTTCTCCTATCAGTCTAGTTTACTTAGCAATTTGAATCACTCAATTCGGATGAGTGATGGTCAAGTTATGTCCAAAATACAGTCATGGAGTCTTAAAAACATAACAGAAAAACTGCCTGAACATAGCTCCACTTTGAATGCATTTTTGAGTCCAAATGGGTCGGAATTTGACAGAGACTCATTTCAAGGTAGAAATCTTATCAATCTAGTTTACGAGAAATTTGAATCACTCACCGATGAGTGATGCCAAGTTATACAAAATAAAGTCATGGGAGCTCGTAAAAAACGTAACGTAAAAACGTCTAACATAACTCCACTTTGAATGAATTTTTGAGTCCAAATGGGTCGGAATTTGGATAGGCCTATTTCAAGGGTCAATGTTCTCCTATCAGTCTAGTTTAATTAGCAATTTGAATCACTCAATTCGGATGAGTGATGGCTAAGTTATGGCCAAAATACAGTCATGGGGTCGGAGAAAACAAACTGGACAACCTCTCCCTTTGATACACCCATGCCCTTCGACCGAAATTAACTCGAGTAGAAGAAAAACCCTACATCAAATGGCATGATTTCCCGGGACACCGCCTTTTCTCTCAAGTTTATGAAAACCTAACCTTGACCTAGCGCACTCTTGTGATTCGTACCTACAGAAGAAGTCTGCGCATGAGCTTTACTTACTTAACGAGATTCGACCGATGAAATCCCATGAATCGAAGAGAGAAGATTGCTTTTCTCTCTCTCTCTCTCTCTCTCTCTCTCTCTCTTACTCTCTCTCTACTTATTGGGATTGTGAGCAAAAATGAGATCTTTTGGTGGTTTAGATTTTTTTAAAGTTATTTATTAGCTACGAGACATGGCTTCACGTCGCGCCACGTGTCACGTTTCCTTCGGTCCTTTTTCGTTCCGAAATAATTTATTTCGTCCCGGTTTTAGTTCCATTTATCTTAAATGGAAAATCTTTAAATATTTGACATTTTTCGGGATTTTTCTAAAAATCTCGTTTTCGGGGTTTCTCGACGTCTGTCGTCTCGAATTTCGTGAAAATCCGACTGTTTCGGAATTCAACGAAATTCGACTGGGTAACTAGATTTCACGAGACGAATTCAACGATGAAGTCCGTTTCATCATCCGAGATCTAGAAAATTTTCGCATTTTCTATGGCAAATTACCGCTTTTGCCATTTTTCTTAAAATTGCATTTTTCACTCCTTAACATAATTTCGCTTTTAATTCATTTCAGATTCTTGGACTCAATACATTATTATGAACATTTTTTATTTTCTAGGGCTTGGTTTTCAAAATTAATATTCATTCGATCAAGCTTTCAATCAAATACCTAATCGATCGAAAACGAAATTTATTATTCATGGAAATCAGAATTCAAATGGTCTATGCTAGCCACTATTATTTTTTTGTCATATTGTTATGTTTTATATAATTTTATAAATTAAATGTTATTTTTTAATTAGAATATATTTTGATACATTTTAATAAAATTAGAAAAAAATTAAAATTAACAATTAAAATGTATTTCATATGCTAAAACATTAAACAAAGTATATTATAAAAAGAAAAAAGTTATATAAGAAGCATAACTAATAATAAACATTTATGTTTTTACACATCCAACATTAAAGAAGTCATCACCAAGCTTAAGGTGTAGAAGATCCCTCCATCCATTTAAATTGTTGACTAGATCAGATTCGCTCCATGAAACGCCTCATTTGCTCTTGCATCTCATGAAAACGCTCTCTTTCAGCAGTTAACTCAGCAATTTCTCTATCCATCTCTACTTTCTTGTCTCAGGAACTCCCGCATAATTCCTCTAACTCGAAAGGTGTATGCCGATGAGTGTGAGTTCCCTGCACTGACAGTGAGGAAGGATAGATAGATGCGCAGTACGAGCCAAGACCATATACACGTCTCCTCTCTCTCCAATTTCCACAAATCTCAAAATAAAGAGTGTCTCAGGTTAACCGTGGAGGTTAGAACCATCATCTAAAGGTCGAAGTAGAAGACACCAACTCCTCCATACGATCCTAAATTAAAAATTGTCTGCTAATATTAAAATTTATGATTTAACAATTATTAAATAACTTTAAAATTACTAAATAATAAAAGATGAACCTACATTCACTTGCTTTGACTTGGCATCCACAAAGCACCTGATCTTTTCAAGTGTGCACTTTCTGAATAGCTCCCCAACTATCAGCCGACAGAATCCTTCGCCTTCAAGCATAATAAGTTAGTAATTACATGTTTAAAAGTTTAAATTGAAAAAATAAATAAATATAAAAACTAAAAATTAGAGCACTAAATAATTAATCATTTACCATTTTTAAAGAATGCTCCATCGTAGATCGAGATCCACACATATGCAAGCTTAGTCAAACTGATTGTAATCTCACCACCTCACTTACTCATTCTCGCTTATATCGAGCTCTCTCTTCCATTCTCAGAAGTGTTCAATGTTGTTGCCAATTATCCCAATTGGTCACACATTTGGGCTTATTATCCTAGAATGCTCCAAATGTGATGGATATTTGGTGTGACTCGCTTTAACATTTTGCCATCAATAGCTCTATCAAATTTCTCTTTCATCCATCGGGTCCCAAGCGCATTCTTCGCAATACAAAATAATTATAAATAATGAAATAAGAATATTTTTATTTGTTAAATAACAATAAATTAATACCATGAAATCCTTATTAAATTTATTTTATTCACACAAAATACACTCAACATTTTAACCTTCAAGTCCTCCCAATAAAGTTCCTAACATCTCTCGAGAGATGCTATCCACTATGGCCAATGCTTTCGCTCTTCACAAATTTTTCCAAGCATGTAAGTAGATACTGCTTGACCGAGGAAATAGCGCAAGATACAGAACCAACCTTCGAAAAAAAAAGCAATGTTCAATATAAAAATAAATTCGAGAACCAATCATAATAATACCAATATCATAAACACATACAAAATTGAAAACAACAATGTCATACACACACAACAAACACCCACAATAATACATAAGATAACATTATAGAAAAAAATTCTTTACTTATTTTCTTCAACTCTAATCAATAGTCTACTTGTTCCATCAAGATATCGCAGAAAGAATCGCGGATCGTAATACCCGCCGAGATAGCAATGGTGGGTGAGGGACATCCTCACCATGTGCACCTAAAGTGGTCGGCATGTCGCTTCATAGCTATAAAAAAAAATATATGTGAATATACTTAAAATTTAAGTAAATAATATTAACACAGTCTTACATTAATTATAACATTAAATAGTAAATTCCATATATATTGTTTGAAATAATTACAATAAAATATGAATATAATTATTTAGTCATCGTCATCATCATTAAATTCTTGGTCTCCTCAGTACTATCTTCATCATCATCAAATTCTCGCTTCTTACATCTGTCTTCATCATCATCATCAAATTCTTGCTCTATTACTCCGTGTCTTCACCATCATCATCATCACCACTTATATCGATGGTTTCATCATTCCCACTCTGCACACCCAACATTTTTCTCAATTTCAAGATATCCATTTAAACAAATGAACAATTACTGCTTAGAGATTGATGTCACATTCAGTGCCGCATCAATTCCATGTTGATCGCTAACATCCTTCTTGAAATGGCATCATATTAGAAGGCGTATGCATTCGATTTTTGGTACTTCCACACACAATTCTTGCTTTTTATTTTTGCAAATGTGTAACCAATCATTCACATTTCTCTTCAAAGTAGATAAGATGCAAAATACACTTCAAGCAAGAATTTACATAGCAAGAATAAAATGGTTCATATTTATTGAATACTCTTCCACTTGACATCTACAAGTTTGCATCAGGTGAATTCCTTGCACCACGATTCAAGACTGATCAAACCATGAACACTTGAACAAGACAATTTTTATTGGTAGAGCGGGGCATTCTAACTCCAAAATTTCTCAGAATCGACTATAGTACTCTAGCTCATTTACACTATGGCTAGAACCTTATGCATTACTCCATCATTCATTGCTCCAATATTTGAACCACGCTCCTCAGGTGGAACTTATATCCATTAACATAATACCTTGGAAACCATTTCACCCTATAAAATGGTCCTTTTGGTAAGTATCTTTGATCATTTGGTTAGAGATGTTGCATGATTGTAGATTTGCTTCATATATAACATTTATAAGAAATTAATGACTTATAGAAATATTTACATATTATTTCATTTTTATATTCTACAAATTAATTACTCGTATACCCTCAAAACCATACGCAAACTCTCGTCTCAAGTTTTACATCAATTTCTGAAGCTTCAATATAAGGTTGAAATTGCCTCAACTCTGCTTCAAAGATTCTATATTCATAAAGTAAATTTAGTGTTATTATTTTTATATTACATTTATGTTTTCTGCAAAATTAAAAAAATATATATGAATACGTAATCGCATAGTTAGTTACTATCAATGTATGGCTTTACTTCATCACAATTTAACAATATGTACGTGCGAGTTGCATTGTATTCCATATTAGTTAAATGTCTGAGTTTTGCTTTTCCCAATGATCGACCAACACATTTAAAAATGGAAAGTATCTCTATAATCTTCTTTCCAAATCAATCACAACCATCACTATTGCAAGACACTTTCGATGTCGTATATACGGAAGGTTGAAAATAAGGTGCACAAAATGATGAAGCTTTCTTCAACTAAGTATACTACATATTGAACCTTCAACTTTAGCTTTATTCCCCGACATTATTCTTTAACTTGCAAAGGTACTCAAAATCAATTGATTTTAATTATTACATAAGATAAATTCTTATTAATATGTATCAATACATAAGAGTTTTTAAACTCACCGCCAAATGGATACATCCATCTATATTTCAGATCGGGCCAAAGTAACTCTGCTTCATAAGCTAAATGGATTAGAAGATGTTCCATGGAGTCAAAAAAACTTGGTGGAAATATATGCTCTAACTTACATAGCACAATGGGAATATCTTCTTCCAAACGTTTCATGTCATCCTCTATTATGACGATAGCAGTTAAATCTTAAAAAAATGTCAACTCTCACAAGCTTGCCATACATTTGCGTAGCCAACTACCTAAAATGCACCGAATTAATTCTCATACAAAAATATGACAATCATGACTCTTCATTCCATATAGTTTATTCCCACCCAAATCAACACATCTGCCCAAGTTAGAAACATAACCGTCTGGAAATTTCAACTTCTTAATCCACTTACAAAGTTGTTCTTTCCCATCTTTATCCAATGTGTAACAAGCCTTAGGATATTTGTTTGCATTTTCATCCAGATGTAACTCAGGATGATGGCAAAATTCCTTCAAGCCTCCCTAAACTTCAGATATCCTCGGGTTTTCCTTTAACATTCATCACCGTATTAAAAATATTATCAATTTTTTCTCAATGTGCATAACATCCAAATTGTGCCTAATGAGATTGGTTTTCCAATGAGTAAGTCCCAAAAGATACTTCGTTTTTTCCAACCACATCCACATGATTTTTGGATTCTACGATTTATCTCTTCTCCACCAAGTTCTGTCACTTTCTTAAACCAAAAATAATCAATTTACTAATTAGGTCCAATACATAAACCCGAGAAAATCTAATTTTCTCTCAAAAGGAAAATTGGTAATTTCGTCAAACCAAAATTTCTAGATCTTGATGATGAAACACACTTCACCTTGAATTGTCTCATAAATCTAAATACCATGTCAATTACCGACCCGAGACAACACTTCACGCTTCGAGGCATCTGTGCTCCAGTGCCTTACAATCCACAGGAATGACATGATGAAAAATTCACCTACTACATGTACCCATGTGACACATGTTGCATGATTAGTGAGAAGATGGAGATGAATGGCTGATTAGTTTTTACATGTGTCAAAAATCCAAACTATGGATAATGATGGAATTTAGAAAATTTAAATCACTAATAAAACAGAGAATAGTTTTCTTCTTCAATTGAAGAACAAACGTGCAAGGAGGGGAGATCTGCTATTTTAGAGAGAGAAAGAGTGACTTTTCAGATTTCTCGGCATGCTCGACCTGTCGGTTCTTGACGAGCAAGAAGCAAAGTTGTTCTATCGTAAGTGGCTAATGCGTTGGCACCGATTTTCAGGAGTTCGCATTAACCCAAGAGGATAGAGATATTTTCCTACTTGGTTTATTCTTTGGCTAAGAGCCATTTTATGGATGAGGATTTGTTGAGGCCTGAATGACCGTGTTATCGGTCTCAAAATCTTGAACCGAGAAGAAAATCCTCATTGTGGTGGCCGCGGAATGCGTTTGATCGGGCGGTTTCACCGATCACGTGATCTTGTCAGGTTGTCAAGTGATTTAAAATGAATTTCGATTGTTATTAGCCCATGTGAGCTAATTTTTGGTGTTATTGATTGTGAATTGAATAACATGAATTATGTGAATTAATTTGTTAATATATGCATGTAAAATATATTAGCATAAATTGTTTGGAACAAGAATGATTATACCTTGCACCCTAAGATGGTAGGTGTGAGTGCATGACATGAAAGAAATTCGAAAGAAAAAATGAAAACGGTTGTGAAAGGAATTTCAAGGAAGATTTTCCGAAGAATTGCCTTGGAGAGTGGTCCAATCACTTTATCTCGAGGCGGACTCATGACTGCTCGAAAAATTATCCAAAGAATTTACTCGAGGGTAGTCCAATATATTTCACTAAACTTGGTAGTGTGTTTTCTAGAACAAAAGCTTTGTTTTCAAAGTCGTATTTTGCCTGCATTTGGCTTAGGCAAGATGTGAGGGAGCTCATGAGATCGAGACATGGGATTGGGCATGTAGACATTCAAGTAGGATCATGTATTTTCTTGGAGGTGATTGGTTTCATGACATGTGCACTTAGCGGAGAACTCATGGTGAGATTATCACTACCAGTATCGCTTCACCCCGCCGAGGGATCATTATTTCCGTGTAATGTGGAGTGTACAGAGGATGGCGCTCACTAGAGTGTCACATGGTTATGTCGACATGTGGCTTCTTTGTAGATACTTTGTATAATATGAAGAAATTTAAATTTTAATATAAGTTTGAGTTAAGAGTGATTTATTAACTTCGAACCATGTAATATAGTTGGTTGGGATATATTTTCAGGAGGACATGTATGGGCTCATGGGCCATTTTACTCATTTTATCCGTATGTGACCCTGTGGCCTTAAAAATGTTGGGATAGGTTGTATATCTTGGGTAGAGCTCCTCGTACAAAGGATACTTTGCCCGATTTTCATGAGTGGAGCCTGCCACGCCGTACATCCACGAAGATTTACGGTCGACGAGTCACAACGACACACCGGATTAGGGCGCCACAACACCACCATATAGGTGGTGCACCCTTTTTTTTGAACAACTGCCCCTTCCTAAACCATCTCTATTCCTTCGCCATAAATGACCTTCCGGGCAAAAACTTTCGATGATTGTCAAAACCATGACATTTTTCCTCCTTGTAAAGAGAAAATGCATCCGAATCTTCCATGCAATAAGGACAAGCATACTTTCCTACGCACTTCAACCCGATAACATCAATAAGCAAAGAGTCACTATTATCCACATAAGAGAAACTCGCACCGGAAAATTTCTTTCTTAGGGAACATCATATGTTTTTACCCCAACTTCCCATAATTCTTTCCACCAAGCACGAGGGCTATAAAAAAACATCCAAATTGTTTTTAGAATTTTTTGGCCCAGGAACAATGACAGTTAAAAACATATACTCTTCCTTCATACACATCCAAGGAAAATTATAGAGTTAATAATACAAATAACATGAATATCGGGCTGACTGACGCTTCATATGGTCGAACCCATCACACAAACCTAACCTCACATTTCTGCCGATGCAAATGATGGATTTAGTCGATTAAATGCTTCTAAGAGAGAGCTCAACAATGACGCATGATACCACCATCCTCATGTGGTTGCTCTGTATGCCACCTCATATGCTTTGGCAGCTTGCACTTGATACACAATCTCTCAGAGACGAAGAGTTATAGGAAAAAGAGACATTTTCTTATACGAAACATTTTCTTATGCTTGGAAGATCCACGCTGTTTCAAATGAGGATGAGAACAAATCTTGCAACAACTTAAGTCACTTTCTTCACCCCAGTATAGCATACAATTATTCTCACAACAATCAATCTTCTGAACTGGCAAACCCAAACCTCACACTAACTTCTTTGTACTATAAAAGTTATATATGTCATTAGATTATCGATCGAAAGCAATTCTTTCATCAATGTACAAATTTCATCATAGCACCTTTCAGAGATACGGTGTTCAACCTTAATATTCAACAATCTCGACACTGCAGATAATTGAGAATGGCCATAAGGGTTCCATTCCACACCTCTCTGCTGCTTTGGCATATAAAAGATGTTGTGTTAGATCTTGCTCTCTTCTATTTCAATAGAATTAAAAGAGGGACCAGAAGATCATACACCATGATCGATTGTATCAATGTCCAACATGCTCGTATAAAGATAAACATCAATTCGGTACCCAACATTTTGTTCTATTACAAAGATGTTTTCCCATGATATAACAAACGATAATAACTGCTACAAATCCATTTCTTCCAAGATACTTAACAAAGTATCCCCGTCTAAATAATTCCTATTTTGACACTTGCGATGATTACATGGACACTTTATCTTTCACCGGCCCATACACTCGATGCATTTTTGCAAATTCCACAAACCGGCCAACCCCTATATAAATTCAGCTTTATCCATCCATTATCCAATTTGAAATACACATCCATTGTCTGGTCCAAACTCTATATTTATATTTATCCTCGAATGTGAATAATAATCAAGTTTAAATAACATGTCAAACTAATTAATTTGGTTCTAAATGATTTAAAGGTACTTTATTTTAATATGGTTCATGTATTTTATAAAAAATTTAATAGAGTTTCAACAATATTGAATCATGACAAAAATTTATATGTCTGAAATGGATTTTGAAAATTACAAACCATTTCTAAAATAAACAAAAGTATACCATTAACTTTGAATATAACAATACCTGTTGTCGCCGATAAATTCAAAAATTGATTAATAATAATGCTACAAATTAAGCAACGACTACTATGTTCAAAATAGTTCTCATACAATACGTCACAATTCCATGAGCTCAAGCACCCAATCCTATATACTCATGTACAATTTTAATAAAAATAACACATTATAAGTATGCAAATACTAATTTTTACAACCCTATAAATTACATACAATTTCATAATATTGAAATATCAAAAATTTGAAAAATTAAAAAATTGCACAATATAGCACAACATATATTAATAATAAAATTTTCAACAGTTTATAATATTTTCAAATATTAGAATATTTTGAAATAGTGTCTATGGACGCCCAAAACTCCGGGGTCCGTGACAACTCAACCTCAAGGTAAGATTCATGGATGTCGGGTAATTCAATACCACACCATTGAGTCCCCTTTTCCCGGACTTGTGGATTTAATCAGAAAATCCGCAGTCTCCTTTGTACTCCAGGAGCCTACCCAAAATACAACCTATACAAAATTCATGGCAACATGGACCCAATTTAATACAATGACCTCAATGTTCCGAGACATTATAAAATAAATTTTTACCTGCCCATACATCCATATCATAATAAAAATACATCCAACCATATGTTAATAGTCCAAGAGTTAATTACACACTCTTATATCACGAACATATGTCTAAATAAATGGTTTTAATACATTTACAAAACCACTGTGCCACATCTTACAATAACCGGGTACAAAACTGCCTTTTCCTGACTTGGACTATTCTCGTTCAAGACTTTATTACTCAATCCAAGCTTAAAACAGCCCACAAATCTGAAGATACCACCCAAACAAGAAATGATACACAAAAAATCCAGCATTTCGGATCCACAACACCGGGTACAAAACTGTCCCTTTTTCAGCCTTGGACTATTCTTGGTTCAAGACTTCATTACTTCAATTCAAGCTTAAAAACAGCCCACAAATTCCAGCATACCACCCAAACAAGAAATGATACAAAAAAATCCAAAGATTCCGATCCACAAATTAATTAAAAGATGTGGAAAACAAATTTCTAGTGATAAGTTCCAAGCCTTACCTTAAGTTACAAAGATATATAGCACCTATCAATTCCTTGTGATGCAAAGCAACTTACTAGCATGTTCACATTTTGACCTCATTTTGATTAAATAAAGATAAGAGAGAATGAAAAAAATGAGAAATACTTAAACATGGATGTATTTCTTTCTTAGGTTATTATCAGAATTTTCCTTTCCTTTCCCTTATTCTAAGTCCAATTGGATTATTTTCAGCATCTTCTTTTCCTTCCCCTCATTCTAAGTCCAATGGAATAGTAATCATTCTAATTAGGATGACATCAAAGCTCTGTATTAAAGCATTAACATACAATGTGTTATGGGCCAGAAACCAAAAAAGTAGTATTTTTTCCTTATTTCATTTGAGGATGCTCAACCACTGGGAACTTCTTAGGATACATCTTTTAATTTCTATTTTTACTTTTGAACCATAACAACATAAGAATCAAGAATTAAATCATTTAACTGATTAGTGACGTCCTGGGGTCCCGTTGACCACCACAACTCAAGGAAAAACCCGTGTGTCTCATATATTATGAGACCTATACATGAGTAAAACACATTTGGGCACATACATCAATACCACCAAAAATACATCAACTATATTACTATAGTTCAAGAGTTGATACATCACTTTTAATACAAACATATATTAAGATTTAAAATTTTAATACATGTTATACAAAAGTATCTACTAAAGCCACATGGCTCATTTTCAAAGCTGCTAATGAGCACTGCCTTCGAACACTCCCTCGTAATTCGAAATAATGATCCTCGACAGAGGAGCAATGCCCAGTAGTGGAATTATCCTACATGGGTTACTCCCTACCTAAGTGCACATGTAATGGCAACCAAACACACTCAAGAAAATACATGATCCTACTTGAATGTCTACATGATATGGATGAGAATGTGACTCACCCTTTCGCACTTCTCGAGCCCTCACTGACTCCCTCACGCATGCCTAAGCCAAAAGTGAGAAAAAAAACACTATTTTCAAAACAAAAGGTTTTACTTAAAACGTACTACCGAAGTTTCCCCGTAAATATATTTGACTATTCTCCGCTGGAAAATTTGTTGGATAATCCTCAAAACAATCCATGGATCCTTCCGATGTGGAATTGTTGGACAATCTCCCAACCTAATTCTCCAAAAAATCTTCCATTGGAAATTCCTTTCACACCATTTTTAATTTTCTTTTCATATCATGCACTCACACCTACTATTCTAAGGTCCTCTTGCATATGAAAAAGTGGAATGCATTATGCTATTTCAAACAATTCATGCGTTAATATATTTTATACATATATTAACAAAAATTAACTCCTACAACATCATGTTATTCACTCTTAGCAATAACATCAAAATTAGCTCACATGGGCTAATCAACAATCCAATTTAATTCCAATGGCTCTCACACAATTATATTTTATATAATTCAAATACTCATGTTAACACACTAAATTTTCATGCATTAACAATTTCTTTCCATACACACTCCAAGCCATTCATCTTAAGCAATATTTTGGTTACAACACATGGACCATTTTCTGGCCCAACAAGAGTATCGGATTCAAGTATCAGCCCCACATCCGTAGCACGGTCCGGGTACTTCTCTCACAAGCACGATTCCACTTAGTAACCGAAATCCACGGCTATTTCTGCACTAACAACACTCGTACTACAATTTATTGCATAAATTATAACACAAGCCACACAAACAGTCCATGGACTGTTCAAAACATGTCCCAAATTTCCAGCATTTCATTCCCAAGTTTCGGGACTGGTCAAACGGCCCCTCACGGCCTCATATCATCCAAAACATTAACAAAGCTCTTAAAAGGGATTAAATCAAGTAGGAGAAAACCCCTACCTCCCGGAGTTGTCAAAACTCCCCAAAACCGGTGCCTACGTGTAGCCCTTGCCACGTAGAACAACTTTGCTTCTTGGCCCGACGAGAACCGAAGGTCCGAACACCGGGAAATCTAAAGAGAAGTTGGACTTTCTCTCTCTAAAAACCCTCTCTTTTTCAAAATCTGCTCTCCCCTCTCCCACTGCCGGATTCCAGCAAAAATGGAGAAGAGATGTCTTCTTTTGTCCCCTCATTGCCATATGTCTTGCTTTATTTGGATTTCTTATCCACTTATCCACCTACCTTTGATTTTCCTCCAATTAGTAGATGCCACATGTCCACATGGGCCCCACACTTGAGCTCAAGTTGACTCATTCTGCACCTGACTCGTGGCACACTAGGAGCCACTCAAAATGTTCCAAGTGACCTGCATTAAGCCTGCTATTGCCTGAAAACGCACTTCCGACACTGTCTCGACCACGTGGTAGCTAGATTTCACAGATCATTCCAACTGCAAGTCCGTTTTGTCATCTGAGATCAAGAAAAATTACGGATTTTGACCAAAATTACCATTTTACCCTTTTTCAGAAAATTAGGATTTTCTCGGGGTTTCACATTCCCCCCCCTTAAAAGAATTTAGTCCCGAAATTCCACATAAATACGTATTACTCACATGCATATGCAGCCTTACGCAACTTCAAGACCGTGTCGGGTATGATAACCCGCCTAAGGTCACAATTACTGACAACCCGATGGCTATCAACTCATCCATGTCAAGAATGACACCAAAATCTTATACGTCTACCACTCGATGTCCCCAGAGCGTAATCACTAAAAATCTCTCGACCTACAATCTCAACATCCGATCAACTCGCCCTGGGGATCCAGGAAAATGATTACCTATTTATTTTTTTTTGAAACCTCGTGAATAGCGCCCATGAACAAGGATCAAACAAGGTAATCGGGTCAAAACCGGGTTTGGTACGTGGAAAACCCGCGACTTGGCGACGCCAAGATCGCGCTTAAGCCATGCGCCGCGACGCCAGGTCTTAGCGCATGTTTACGACGCGCCTCCTTCCGTCGCGGTCGTAGTCGCACTAGAATGCGTGTCACAAAGCCATGTCACGCGCTTTGTCGCGCACAGAAGAGCCGCCCTGGCCACAAGACAAAATTGTAGCGTGATCCAAGCTCCTTGCAATTGTATTTAGTGCTCCTCGGGCAATGATTCAGTGAGCCGGGCGCCGTGTCGCACTCAGGTCGCGAACACAAGGGCCGCTCCACGATACCAAATTTTATCAGGACACTTAGTGGCCAAAGGCGACGCGCCGAGCCGCCGCTTCCTCAGCTAAGCAGTCGGCCACGGGTCAGGCCCCTTGTTGGCCGTATCATTACGGCCGCCGCCTTGCCGTGGCTCGCCATGCACACCCATGCTCACGTGTTTCCATACAATCTATCAGACGTGACTCCAACCGAAAATGGGCAAGAGAACAAGTCAAATTCCTACGTAGAAATTTTTTTTTTCTTCCTCTTTGTTCTACTCACTGGAAGATCACAAATATATATATATATATATATATATATATAATATATATATATATTGTTTTTTTTCACATCTTCCATTAGAACCAAAAATATTTTTTATAATTTATTTTATTTTATTTTTCCTGTTTTACACACTGTAAAACCTCAGAAGAGAAAAATTTTTCCTCAACATTATTTTTTCCTATGTGCTATTCATCAAGCATACAAGCACACAACAACACATCAATCATCAAAATGCACCATGGATGCATGATCTAACCCGTTTCCCATCGAGCCCTAGGTATTCGTATACCTAAGCTCTAATACCAAGTTATGACGCCCCAAATCCCGGGGTCCCGTTGACCATCGTAAACCCACGGAAAACCTGTGTGTCTCATATTATGAGACCCATAAATGAGTAAAAATGGCCACTTGGGCACATACATCAATACTCACCAAAAATACATCAACTAAATTACCATAGTGTTCAAGAGTTGGATATCACTTTAATACAAACATATATTAAGATTTAAAATTTTAATACATGTTATACAAAAAGTATCTACCAAAGCCACATGTCGGCTTTCTTCTCAAAAGCGGCCTCTAATGAGCGCCGTCTTTCTGAACACTCCCTATAACTGAAATAATGATCCCTCAACAGGGTGAGCAATGCCCAGTAGTGGAATTATCTTACATGGGTTACTCCCTACCTAAGTGCACATGTAATGGCAACCAAACACACTCAAGCAAATACATGATCCTACTTGAATGTCTACATGATATGGATGAGAATGTGACTCACCCTTTCCCACTTCTCGAGCCCTCACTGACTACCTCACGCATGCCTAAGCTAAGAGTGAGAAAAAAACACTGTTTTCAAAACAAAAGGTTTTTGTTCTCGGTAAATATATTGGACTACCCTCGGAGGCGAAATTGTTGGATAACTCTCCGAAACAATCTATGGGATCCTCCGACGTGAATTGTTGGACAATCTCCCAACCCAATTCTCCGGAAAATCTTCCATTGAAATTCCTTTCACAACCATTTTCCTTTTTAATTTTCTTTCATGTCATGCACTCACACCTACCATTCTAGCTCTATGTATATGAATGCATTATTTCATTTAACAATTCATGCATATATTTTTACATGCATATATTAACAAAATTAACTCACAAACATCATGTTATTCAATTCTTAGCAATAACATCAAAATTAGCTCACACTACTAATCAACAATCCAATTTTAATTCCAATGGCTCTCACACAATTATTTATATAATTCAACACTCATGTTAATATTACCAATTTTCATGCATTAACAATTTCTTTCCATTACACACCTGCCGCCATTCATCTTAAGCAATATTTTGGTTACAAATAATACTACGGACCATTTTTGGTCCAACAAGCAAATCTCTGATTATTTTTAATAATCTACGATCCGTGGCAAAGCACTGCCCGGCAACCCTTCTCACCAAGCGATCGGCCCACTTTATGGAACCGAAATCATGGCCATTTCCGGCCCAACAACACCCAGACCATAATTTATTGCATAAATTATAACACAAGCCACACAAAGAGTCCGTGGACTGTCCAAAACGTATCCCAAATTTCAAAAGATTTCACCAAGTTTCGATCGTCAAACGGCCTCTCACACCTCACATCTATCCAAAGCATTAACAAAGCCTAAAAGGATTAAATCAAGTAGGAGAAAACCCCTACCTCTCGGAGTTGTCGAATCTCCCCAAAATCGGTGCCCACGCGTAGCCCTTGCCTTGTAGAACAACTTTGCTTCTAGGCCCGACGAGAACCGACGGTCTGAACACCGAGAAATCTAGAGAGAAGTTGGACTTTCTCTCTCTAAAAACCCTATCTTTTTCAAAATCTGCTCTCCCCTCTCCCACTACCGGATTCCAGAAAAAATGGAGAAGATATGTCTTCTTTTGTCCCCTCATTGCCACATGTTGCTTCATCATCGTTTATTTTGGATTTCTTCTTATCCACTTATCCACCTACCTTTGATTTTCCTCCAATTAGTAGATGCCACATGTCCACATGGGCCCCACACTTGAGCTCAAGTTGACTCATTCTGCACCTGACATGTGGCACACTGTGAGCCACTCAAAATGTGCCAAGTGACCCGCATTACGCTCGTTGCCTCGAAAAACGTGCAAATTCCGACTGTCTCGAAATTCGACATGGTAGCTAGATTTCGCAAGAAGATTCAAACGGTGAAGTCCGTTTTGTCATCCGGGATCTAGAAAAATTCCTGATTTTGACAAAAATTACCATTTTACCCATTTTCAGAAAATTAGGATTTTCTCAGGGTTTCACATTCTCCCCCCCTTAAAAGAATTTAGTCCCGAAATTCCGCACACATACGTATTACTCACATGCATATGTAGCCTTACACAAATCCAAGACCGTGTCGGGTATGATAACCCGCCTAAGGTCATAATTACTGACAACCCGATGGCTGTCAACTCATCCATGTCAAGAATGACATCAAAATCTTATACGTCTACCACCCGAAGGTCCCCGAGGCAGGAACCCACAAGACCACCACACCCGATACATCTAACCAACTCTCGTCCTAGATCCGAGGGAAAATGATTTATTTATTTATTTTATTTTTGAAAAACCCGTGAACAAAGGTCCATGAACAAGGATCCACCAGAAGGGACTATAAAATGCGTAATCGTTGTAACTGGCTGGCACGCGGCAACCCTATGAACCCCGGTCGCGCTCTGCCACGAGCGCATCGCGCCCAAAAACATGCGCACACCGCTCGTTGGGCGGCGTATCGTGGCCCCCTTCGGCCGTGTCATAGATCGCACTGGTCATGTTGCAGGCCGTGTCGCGCATTGTGCCGCGCGCTCATTTCGCCTCGTCACGATAAAAATTGTATCGCGGACTCCATGCCCTCGCCAGATGTATCGCGCTGGCCCGCTGGGCTATCGTGGAATTGCCCCGCGAAGATCGCAGGCGTTGGGCCTTTGTCGCGACACAATGGCCGCCACCACGCATACAAATTTTATCGCGACACCTGCCGTGCCATGCGCTGCACAATGCCGCTCCCTGAAGACGCGCGCCAGGCCGGGCCAGGCGTACCCCCACTGGCAAGTGTTAGGCGCCGCCGTCGTGTCGTGCCTCGCACCTGCACTCAGGTTCGCGCCGTGTCAGCGATACAACCTATTGTATCATGACCCAAACTGGAAAAATGGGTAGTAGCCCATCAAGTATCCCTTACGTAGAATTGTTTTTTTCTTCCTTGTTATACTACAAGATCATTTAATATATATATATATATATATATATATATATATATGTATATATATATATATATATATATATATATATAGAGAAAGTATATATATATATATATATATATATATATCATTGGTTCCTTTGTCATAATATTAATGGCTGCCCTCTCCACCACGGCACAAATTTTTTTATCGCGGACACACTCCGCTGGCTGCCATGCGCGCGGCACACGTCACCCTAGCACGCAGCTCTACCGTGTCGCGGGCCCCTTGTCATGGTACAAAGCGCCGCCGGGTCGTGTCGTACTTGCACCCGCAGACTGCGTTCGCTTGTCATGATACACCCATTGTATCATGACCCAAACTGAAAAATGGGTAGTAGCCCATCAAGTATCCCCTTTACGTAGAATTGTTTTTTTCTTCCTCTTTGTTATACTCGCTACAAGATCACGAATATATATATATATATATATATATATTTTTTTTTTTTTTCTTTCACATCTTCCAATAGAACCAAAAATATTTATTATAATTTATTTTATTTATTTATTTAATTTTCCTGTTTTACACACTATAAAACCTCAGAAGAGAAAAAATTTTCCTCAACATTATTTTTCCTATGTGCTATTCATCAAGTATACAACCACACATCAATAATCAAAATGCACCATGGATGCATGATCTAACCTGTTTCCCAACGAGCCCTAGATATTCGTATACCTAGGATCTGATACCAAGCTGTGACGCCCCAAATCCCGGGGGTCCCGTTTAGCACCGTCAACCCACGGAGTCCTGCAGGCCCCATAATATGAGACCCATACATGAGCAAAATGGCCACTGGGCCCATACATCAATACTCACCAAAAATACATCAACTATATTACCATAGTTCAAGAGTTGATACATCACTCTTAATACAAACATATATTAAGATTTAAAATTTTAATACATGTTATACAAAAAGTATCTACTAAAGCCACATGTCGGCATTCTTCTCAAAAGCGGCCTTTAATGAGCGCCGTCTTCCTGAACACTCCCTATACCTGAAATAATGATCCCTCGACAAGGTGAGTTAACGCCTGCAAAGGAATTATCCTACATGGGTTACCCTCACCTAAGTGCATATGTAATGCAAACTTTCAAACACCTGCCAAATACATGATCCTACTTGAATGTCTACATGATATGGATGAGTAGAATGTGACTCACCCTTTCCCACTTCTCGAGCCTCACTGACTCCCTCACGCATGCCTAAGCCAAGAGTGAGAAAAAAACACTGTTTTCAAAACAAAAGGTTTTTGTTCTCGAAAACATACTACCAAGTTTCGGTAAATATATTGGACTACCCTCCGAGGCGAATTTGTTGGATAACTCTCCGAAAAAACCCATGGGATCCTCCGACGTGAATTGGTGGACAATCTCCCAACCCAATTCTCCGGAAAATCTTCCATTGAAATTCCTTCACACCATTTTCCTTTAATTTTCTTTCATGTCATGCACTCACACCTACCATTCTAGTGGTGCCCCTACATGGAATGCATTATGCCATTTCCAAACAATCTATCTAATGTATTTACATGTATATATTAACAAAATTAACTCACCACATCATGTTATTCACTTAGCAATAACATCAAAATTAGCTCACATGGCCAATCAACAACTAATTTAATTCCAATGGCTCTCACACAATTATATTTTTATATAATTCAAAACACTCATGTTAACACACTAAATTTCTATGCATTAACAATTTCTTTCCATACACACTCCAAGCCATTCATCTTAAGCAATATTTTGGTTACAACACACATGGACCATTTTCTGCCTAACAAGTAAAATCGAATCGTTTTAACAAATCCACATCCGCAAAGGTCACCCATGGGCAACCCTCCTCACTACACAGGTTCTACTTTAGAACCGAATCCGGCCATTTCCTACCTAACAACACCAAAACCATAATTTATTGCATAAATTATAACACAAGCCACACAAATAGTCCGTGGACTGTCCAAAACATGTCCCAAATTTCCAGCAGTTCATTCCCAAGTTTCAGGACTGCTCAAATGGCCTCTCACGGCCTCATATCATCCAAAGCATTAACAAAGCTCTTAAAAAGGGATTAAATCAAGTAGGAGAAAACCCCTACCTCCCGGAGTTTTCGAAACTCCCAAAACCAAAGGCTCACGCCGCAGCCTCGCCATCGTGAGAACAACTTTGCTTCTTGGCCCCGACGAGAATCGACCGTCGTAATCGAGAAATCTGTAGAGAAGTCGACTTTCTCCTTAAAAACCCTATCTTTTCAAAATCAAGCCCCTCCCACTCACCGATTCCAAAAATGGAGAAGATATGCCCTTTGTCCCTCATTCCTACATGTCAAGCCATCATTGGCTTATTTGGATTCTTATCCACATATCCACCTACCTCGATTTTCCTCCACTAGCAGATGCCATATGTCCACATGGGCCCCACACTTCTGAGCTCAAGTTGACCTATTCTCGCACTCCGACATGTGGCACACCAGAGCCACTCAAAATGTGCCAAGTGACTCCGTATTACGCCGTTGCCTCAAAAATCCGCAATTGCGACCGTCTCGAATTCGATCATGGTAGCTAGATTTCTCATGAGAAGATTCCAACAAAGGAAGTCCGCTTTCATTATCCCAGATCTAGAAAAATTCCCATTTTGGACCAAAATTACCATTTACCCATTTTCGTAAAATTAGGATTTTCTTAGGTTTCACATTCTCCACCCCCCTTTCTTAAAAGAATTTAGTCCCTTTAAATTCCCAGACACATAAGTATTACTCACATGCCATGCAATGCATTTATAACTCAAGACCGTATCGGTATGATAACCCGCCTAAGGTCATAATTACTGACAACCCGATGGCTGTCAACTCATCCATGTCAAGAATGACATCAAAATCTTATACGTCTACCACCCGAAGGTCCCCTATGAGCAGAACCACTAAGATCTCTCACTCACAATCTCGACACATCTGACCAACTCTCGTCCTAGATCCGAGTGAAAATTATTTATTTATTATTTATTTTTTAAAAACCCTCGTGAGTAGTGTCCATGAATAGTGATCCAAACAAAGGGACTACGTCCGCAGACCGGGTCAAAATCGCGCACGCGGTGCAACCCCAAGTGCCCCCGCTGCAGGCCGCACGCCAAGATCGTGCCTGCCGCAGCACGCCGCTCGTTGGGCTCAGACATTGTAGGCCCTCTTGCCGTGTCATAGCGCACATTGGCCGTGTCGCAGGCCGTGTCGCGCGCTGTGCCGCGCGCCGTGTCGTCGCTCCCTGGTCACGATCCAAAAATTGTATCGCTACCTAAGCCCTCTGGCCGCACGCGATCGCGCGGTCGCTCCGCGCCGCCAATTCTATCGCAGTCGCTTCCGCACCGTGATCGCAGGTGCCGCGGTTACGCCAGCCCGTGTCACGGCCACGTTACGTCCCTCCGCCACGATACTAAAATTCTTGCACGCGGACACACCCCAGCGGCCGTGCCTACTACGCGGCGCACCGCCGCCTCGCACGCAGCTCGGTACGTGGCTCCTCTTGCCTATGGCGGTCATGGCACGCCGGTCGTGTCGTGCCTGCCACAGCACCTTTGCCCTCGGCCGTGTCACGATACACCCACGGTATTGTGACCCAAATCAGAAAATGGGCAAGAACATCAAGTCTCCCTACGTAGAATTTTCTTCCTTTTGTTCTACCTACTATAAGATTCATTAAAAAAAAAAAAAAAAATATATATATATATATATATATGTATATATATATATATATATATATATATATATATATATATATATATATATATATATTATTTTTTTTTCTTTCACCTTCCCGTAGAACCAAAAATATTTTATTATAATTTATTTTATTTTTTTCCTCGCTTTACAATAATTATAAAAACCTCGAAGAGAAAAATTTCTCAACATTATTTTTTCCTATGCTATTCATCAAGTATACAACCACACAACCACACATCATCAATCAAAATGCACCATGGATGCATGATTCCAACTGCTTTCCCCAACGAGCTCCCAGTATTCTCCAGATACCCAGGCTCGATGCCGTCGTGACGCCCCAACCCGGGGTCCCGCTGACCACCGGCCAACCCACCTGAACCTGTGTGTCTCATATTATGAGACCTATACATGAGTGTGTGGCCATACTTAAATTCATACACACACTTCACCAAAAATACATCAACTATATTATCGTAGTTCAAGAGTTGATACATCACTCTTAATACAAACATATATTAAGATTTAAAATTTTAATACATGTTATACAAAAAGTATCTACTAAATCCACATGTTGGCTTTTTTCTCAAAAGAGGCCTCTAATGAGCCGCTCTTCTTGAATGTTCACCTAAATAATGATCCTCGACAGGTGAACAATGCCCAAGAGTGGAATTATCCTACATGGGTTACTCCTCACCATGCATGTAATGGCAATCAACACACTCAAGCAAATACATGATCCTACTTGAATGTCTACATGATATGGATGAGACTCACCCCTTCCCACCTCCCTTTGAGCCTCTCTGCTACGCACCTAGGATTCGTGCCACAAATAAAGGATACTAATCAACAATATCGATCCCAATTTTCTCTCTCACGAATGCTACCGCAGTGATAGCTGCCTCTAAGGCCTAACACGTGGATGGGTTTTCATCTTACAAATGATTTGTGATCATGGTTCAAATGGTGAGGCTTTATCAATTTCTTTGATTTTGCATTTAAAAGTGTGGGTGTGTTGTCACTAGGTTAACCGATGCCAGCTTTAAAACAAGATGTGAAAGTGGAGACTCAAGGCTCGTCACTAGATTGATATACCGAGGTTATAAAGGTGTCCCTGCTATTTCTCGCATTAGGCAAACGATATATAGTCATCACTAAAACCGGATCTTTGTTTAGCTTTAAAACCAACCCTAAAACATTCCTATTCAACCAAAGCATGTACGAGCATTTAATGTTTCGGAAGAATGAAAATACAAAGTATTTAACCTACTTTCGCTGCTCGTAAATGGTTATCTAACACGAATGTCGGCATCTACCATTAAGAATACATCGAACCCTAAAGCATGCCAAGTATTGACTAGAAGAAAATACAAAAATGCGCATTCGCCTCCATTTAAAACAGAGGAACACCGTGAAACCACCATTAACCACCTTAGCAACCCTCCTCTCGAAGGTTTTTGAGAGGTTGGCTAAACATCTCGGAAGCTGTCATCCTCAAAGGATGTGTTTACACCGAGAAAATGAGAAAGAGGAGAGAGAAGAGAGAAAACTGAACCAAAATGAAAAGTCGCGTGATTCAAAAGTTAGCTGAAAGCTGAAGTTGCTGGATTATCCACATAAAGTGGTTTGAGACAATTTCAAAAGATGAAATACCAAAATAACACATTATGATTGTTACTGAGGGCAAAAGAGGAATTGCACAAAACGGGGTCGTTTGGATCACAAAAAGAGGGGCTACATTTTCGCTATGCATAGCGAAAATTGGGTCATAGTGAAATTTTCACTAGGATTGCGAAATTTTCGCTACCATCGAGAGCCTTCAATCCGCGAAAAATTTTCACTGTTAATAAAATTCTCCAGCCTTCTGCTTTGCCTTTCTCGCATCCTCCTAAACAGATTTCATCACTTCCAACTTGATATTTCTTCCTCCCAGGCTTGATGAAATCGCCGAGAAGTGACATACACCCCAACATACAAAGAAAATTACAATGTCAATCTTGAAATGTTAGCGGAGGTTCACGAAACCCAGTTCACTAAAAACAACCTCGAAACAAAAATTAGTAAATAATGGATCTGTGATATGTCAATAGGCTAATTAATATGATTAGTACGCAAAAGCACTCAAACCTATCTTAAATAGACTCAAAATAGCACTTTGGGTACTAATCACACCCTCTAAACCCACACATTGCTACCTCGAAGCAATGCTAAAAATAATAAAGGGCATGCAGGCTATGCTTTTACAAAAGAGATGTTCTCAAAAGTGTGTGTACAAGTGAGGTTTACCTTCAAGATGAACAATTTAGTTCAGACAAAAACCATCATGAGAGAACAAATGCCATATAGGAACAAGTTTCAGGGCAGCATCAATTCCAAGGAAGTCAACTTGAACTTCCACCTAAATCTAAGTGTTTTTAGGTAATCAGTTTGAACCAATAAGTTGCAAAGCTATTCCCTCCCCCCAACCAAGCTACTGCCAGGACCTTAAACAGATGACCAACCTAAGTAGATTCAGTTACACACTTATTTCATACTTCGATTGTATTGTGGCGTACGTTAAAAAACTCGACTTCACCAAAGTCCGTAACGGGGGTCCACCGATGACTTCAACCAATTAAGGTTTAGGGCATCGTCGTGCGATCTACCACCACAAACTCTTCTCAGCTTCAATTCCCACTTCAATGATTTCCTCGGAATTAAGCACCTACAACTCGCTAAACTTCACCCATCCACCCGTAAACATCAAGTTTCCGCGGATCAAACCAAAATGAAGGTTTGTAAGAACCGGCTTTAGCGCTTTCGCCATATACCCCACGGACTATGTTCTAGTTTCATGCTATGTCATGACTTCTCAATTCCTCTTTTCTTTCTTTTTCTTTTGCTTTTCTTTCTTTTTCATTCGGGAAGCACTACTGGTCTTCTTTCGCAGTAACAAAAACCCACATGGCCTAACTAATCTAAGGCCGGTTTATAAAAGTGGGAGAGGTATATACAGCTTCTCAACCTATTGATAAAATTGATGTGCATCAGGTGTGATTAGCTGTGCGGATGTAATAGGTCAATACGCTAACTTCAATCCACCAAAACTTAATCATACGGAACTGTTTCTAAGATTATGGTGGCATATAAGTGCAAGCTTCAATTTTCTGCAACTCAAGGCAAAAAGTAAACATAAAATATAGGCTTAAATAAATGATTTGCAAAAGTGTAGAAAATGTAAATATTGCTATAGCTTTTGATATAACCAAGGTGGCTAATATGTCCAACATTGCAACACAACAAAGACTGGCTACGCCATTGGTTAATACATGCATCCTAAGGCCAAATCTATACAAAATAAGCAGGCAAGCATCAAAGCAAAAAACAGACAAAATATGATAGCAGAGCACTCCATCCTAACTTTTCCCCCAACCAAAGTATATAAACATGTTCCACCGGGGTAGGACTCAGTTAGAGTAGGAGCGCATCACCCACTGGGTGGTGGTGTAGATGCTCTGGATCCGGCCGTCAGTAATGGGTCGCCAAAGATATCCAAGGAGGCTATGGTCGATACAAATGGACTCCGCTTCAGAGTAGTATCGCAGGCTCTATCACGCCGATCGGGGGGAGACCGAGGTGCCTATGATCCAAGGCGTGATCTCACAAGGAGTGACCTGCCAAGATCCGTTGCCTAACGACGCCGAGTAGCAAGTGTGCGCATGGGCCACCCATCACAAAGAACAACTCCCCGGAACCCATACGGATAGGTACCAGACCGCCAGGTCGATAGGATGAGCCACAAGGTCGGCAGGGACTCGGGGCGCGTGAGGAACCGGAGGAGATGAATCGAACCGGGGTCCTCTCCACCTCCACCTCTACCCCTCCACCTCCGAACAGATGCCTCCCCCCACATGGCCTCCGCAAATATCCGCCGCCTCCTACCGCCGGGAGAATAACAATGGAGAGTTTCAAGATATAAAGATCGCCTAAGTGATAAGACCCGAAAGTACAACCGATCCGCTGCCACGCGTGTCTCCTCAGTGGAACCCCGCATGCTCAGACCCGGCCCAAGAATCCCCGGTATCAACAATGGAAAGTTCCAGCCGAGCCAGTCTCGCGGTGGACCTTCTCAAAATGTAGCAAATGAGGTCATGACGGTTTCCAGGGATCGAACTGTAACCCAGATATCCCTGCATGCAGCCTCGAGTATGGCTCCCCACGCCATGCATATAGTAGCCGGTTTTAAACAGGTTAACCAGTAATGGTCCACGAGGAGATTCAGGAGGAAGTCACGACTAAGAGTATAGGCCCACTGGTAGACTAGTGAGACAACAACCATCTTCAGATGATTGAGGTTACCGCCATAACTGCGGGATTTCCCGCATCCATTAAGCAGCCCACTGCAAATAATATCCGCAGCTCTCAGAGTACTTCTTCAGTATGCATCACATGTCGACCTGATTCCAATTGACTAGGCACTCCCCGATGTCATAGTGTGGTAAACTCGCACCACCTAAGGATAGAAGAACCGCTTCTATGTCATGAATGGGAGCATGAATATCACGATCAACCGCGAGATCGAAGCCCTCGACCGCTGGTCCGCGGTCAATGCCGGAATATCATAATACAACTCCATATGGAAATCCCGGGCACGAAGATCTACGTTCCCTGGGATCGGATCGTAGCTGAACATAGGCTCCCATCCTCGAGGCCGGGTGATAAACTCAAATATAAACCCCGATCACCGGAGGGAGGGCGACTGCCGGCCTAGGACCACATGACTCACCCGAGCCTCGATGTCCCGGCCCACTTAGAAGGCGGGCCCCCGACGCGGGTCTCACCGTACCGAGAAGGGGCCCGAGGTCCCACCTCGTCCGATATCGCCTCTTCGCGGCCTCAAGCCTCGAGCCTCTAATATGCAAGAAGAGGCAAACAGGTGTGTTCTGCCTGGTCCGGAGTGAGACATGTTTCTGAAGTGCCCCTTTCTCTTAGGGTACTGACCTGACCTGGGCCCAGAATCGATGACTCCACTTCGGCACGAACCATGGCCGTGGTCCAACTATGCCAGGCGGTAAGGAGCTCCTGAAGTGTGGCTAATGGTAAGCCGCGGTGCTGACCAGCAGGCTCAGGCGCGGTAGACCAGTACCTGCGGCAGCTCAGCCACAACGGCACCGGTGGCGTGAGGTCTTATGCGCTGGCCATGGCGTCGAGTCGTGGCAGGTGCACAAAGCAGGCACTTGAGGGGCTCTCGCAGGGGCTATCGGGAGGAACAAAGTGAATGGAACGAAAATGCCCCCTTTTATAAAACCTGCTTTGGGTAACCGGAAGGTCCCTTGAAGGCCAAGAGCCGGTTGGAGGACAAATTTCACATGATCACAAATTTATTTCGGCACTAACTCCACCTGCATTAATCAAACAAAATTCAATTTAGATAAATAAAAAAATTAAAATAAATAAAAATTAAAATAAACTAAAATAAAGTAAAGATAAAATTACTAAAAATTAAAATTTATATTCAATTAATATTAAAATAAAGAAAATTACTAAAAATAAAATAAACTAAAAATTGATTAAATTAGACTAAAACACAATTGAAATGCAGCTTGTCTCGTGAGACCAACCACTTCATTTTGCTCGTTCAATTTATTATGGAGATCATGGAGGAGGAGCTCCTTACGCCTCCAAGTGTTGTGTGTGTGTCACTCGCTTCTTCATGCCTCAGCCTTTATGTCGAGCTTCTTCCACTCTTGGTGGTGTTTGGGAATCATTACCTCAGAGATATTGATGCAACACTCCTTCAACTCCGGCTTCACTTTTCTTTCACCATTTTTTCCCGCAAAGATGTGAGCATTAGGCTTCCGCACTTGACCACCTGAGCAGACTTCATCACCCCCCCGGCTTCCTATCTTCTCGTCATCGCTTCGTGCTTGTTGCCCAAGCGAAAATATCAAATTCCAAGGTTTATGTTGCCAAATGTGAGCTGTATGACTCATTCCTAAGAGTTGATTATCGCATGGAAGTGGCCAAAATGGCCTTCCCAGATGATTGGTACATGATTAGGCCCACTGCGATTGGTTCGCATCAAGCACTACAAAGTCCACTCGGTAGACCATTCCACCTTACCAATGACATCCTCAACACCTCTAGGAATTTTACCATCGACCAGCTAATGATAGAGTGATGTTGGTAGAAGTTTCGCCTCCAAACTCCAACCGCTTATATACCGAATATGGCGCAGGTTTACACCGCCCCAAGTCCAACAAAGGTTTTATCTACGCAAGTTCCTCCAATGCCGATCGATATCATGGGGATCCCGGATCCTCACGTGATTTCATCAGGGCTTATCAATGATACGCACTGCTCGTTAGGAAGGCTTTCAACGCTTCCAACCCTTTTCGACCGTGGCACAAGTCCTTCAAAAAATTTTGATATAAGCCGGGACTCGCTAATCATGTCATAAAGGATATTTACTCTCACTTCCCATTTTAGCACCTCCCAAATTTCAAACAGCCAGACATTTTTTCAAGCCACTGCTTTGAGGAAATGGAGGGGCATGTTTTTCATTGAATCTTCTCTCTGATTATTATTCTCTCAAAGCTTAGCTTCCCTTTTTCCTTTTTGTTTCTTCAAAGAATCTTGTGCACTGCTGCCTCACTTTTCCACTCCTCAAAGTGATGATAGCTTTTACTTCATCCATTCCTGCATTGAAGTCACCATATTCTATCTCTGGTTTTTGTGTTCGGCTTGTCTGGAAGGGCCTTTTCAGACTCCCGTCGGGCTGGACAACCCGGTAATGGAACTTTTGCAACTCAAAATGCATACCGTCTAACTTCGCCGAGTGAGCCAACGCCCACCTTCCTCGATCGTCTAGTCATTGATGGCTTTCTGTTCCTCTACAAAATTTCCTGCCACCTTGCTCAAATTCAGAATTGCCTCGTCGCCAACAGAGAAGAAGGTGGAGGCCGTCAATGGCCAAGTGGAGCTAAACCGCCACAGGTTCTAAAGGCATATGCAGGGATTGGCTTCCGTGATAGGCTGTCTGATGATTCCTCTAATCAAGTTTCAGGTGCTACCATAAGGAGCAGTTGTAGGTGGCTTATTTTGACCTAAGACATGGGCATGCTCTTGCATTAAGTCCTTTAACATCAAGGGAACTACTCCCTGCTGTGGCTATTTGACCGACAATTAAACAGATGGGGCGAGATGCAATTCATTCATCATTGCGACTTCATGCTGATTTCTCATTTCTGGGGCCCCTCCAACCTTCAGTCAAAGTGGTCGGGCTTATTCATCTCCGTGTCTTCTTGAAAGTGCATAAATGCTCCTTGGTGGGTCGAAGGCCTCATTCTTTCGGGCCTTCCTCGATCTCTGGCTCATCCATGCCTGGAGGTTTCTACTACATAGCTTAAAAAGTCCATGGCATCATCTAGGTTTTTGCTCAGAAAGTCACCCCCACACATGGTTTCCAGTAGTTTCCATGGCGGTTGGAGACATGCCTTCATCATATAAATGATTCAATTAGCATCCATGTATCAAAACCATGGTGTGGACATGCACCGATGGTCTCCATGAACCTCTCCCAACACTAATAAAACTTCATCATTATAGGCCTAGTAAGCGTAGATTTGCCTTTCAAACTCGTTGGTCTTAGTTGTACTCGAAGAATTTCTTCAAAAATCCACTTGGAAGATCGCCCAATTTCTAATTGTTCTCTACCGTTGAATTAAGTCATATTTGGCTTGGTTCTTTTGAGGGTTAACTGAATGCCTTTCAACTTCAACAAATCCACTCCAAGTATACCCTCCTTAAAAAGTTATGCATACTTCCTCAAAATCCCGAATGTGTGTAGGATTTTCATTTTCCATACCATGAAAAGTTGGGAGTAGGGGGCACCAGATAGGGTCTGACCGCCACATCCCCTCAAAGAGTGGTATGATGCAGAAGGTGCACTCACTCAGAGGGTGTATGTGGTCCTCATTGATCCGTATGCTATCGATTCACTGAGTACCTCAAGCTGACTTGTTGCTCCTCAGGTAGAGGATCCATTTACTACTATGCACACTGATTTCAATAACTCAGCCAATTGGTGCACTAACTTTGCAATCTTCCCATATCCCCTCTATCCCTGAAATAAGCATAAACACCTGTGGTATAAAAAAGACAAAGTAAGGAACAACAAAAGACTTGCTAAAAGGACAAGAAGGTAGCCAAATAATAAACTGATCAGAATAATAAAGGCAGCTCAGCAGGGACTGCTGAGTAAAATAAAAACTTGATATTCTAAGTAATGAAATCTGTGTTAAGCAGTTGTCACCAATACTTGTAATGAAGATTACAAGTACATATCAACCTTCATCAACTGTAGTTTGGCACCATCCCTAAGTAACGCCGCCATTTTGATTCAGCTACGTGAGGGTGATACGAATCAATATTTGTATCCTAAATTTCCTCCTACTGCCATAGTCAAGCTACTGCAGTATAGAAGTAATCTAGGCTGAACACGGTGGATGGGCTTTCATCTTTGCAAAATGATTTGTATCATGGTTCAAAATGGTGAGGCTTTCATTTGGATTCTATTTGCATTTTAAAAGTTGCTGGTGTTGCTGTCACTAAAGTTAACTCACAAATAAAGCCTAAAACAAGTAGGAGACCTGAAGGCTTGGGTCACTAGATTGATATACCGAGATCATAGTAAGGTGTCCTCAAGTTATTTCGTGATTAGGCAAACGACATATGAAGTCATTTCCAAACCTGATCTTTGTTTAGCTTTCTTTAAAAACCAACCCTGTGCAACATTCCTATTTGAACCAAAGCATGCACGAGCATTTATAATGTCACTAGCTTGAAAATACATTTAACCCACTTCAAAGGGCGTTCGTAAATGACATCTATCGAATGTCGCAGTATCTACCATTAAGAATACACTGAACCCACATGCCAAGTATTTAATAAAGAAAATACATTAAATAGCATTAAACCCTAGTTTGGAAAGTTTGAAATACAAACGTGACTGGCCCATTTAAACGTAGGAACACCCGCAAACCAATTAGCATTAACTGGGAATCCTAGCAACCTCATCTTCAAGGTTTTGAGTTACAACATCCTTTGAGTTGTCATCCTCGGGGCGTGGCCTGGGCAACAGAAATGTGAGAGAAAGAGGAGAGAGAAGAAAAACTGAACTAAAACAGTGCGTGATTCAAAAGTTAGTTGAAAGTTAGGGTTACGATTTATCCATAAAGTGGCTTATATACTCCTTTACAAAAGAAGATGGAAGGCCAAAATAACCAAAATAATATGATTACATCAGGTAAAAGAGGAACTGCGACAAAACGGGTCGTTTTGATCATGCAAAAGAGGGGTAGCATTTTCGCTTATGTACAGGACATATCATAGCGAAATTCCTCGCTTATGATAGAGAAATTAAAACAATGTTGATCACAAAGAGGCATTTTCACACAAAGATGAATTTCCGCTATCATAGCTTAATTCGCTATGACATAAAATTTGAATTTTTTTCTATGTATCACATCGCTTACACCATAGCCTAATTTTCGCTATGATAACTAAATTTCGCCATCATAGCTTAAAATTAATACAGCTAAATTTTCGCTAGATCATAATTTTCGCTACCATTGCGAAATTTTGTCTCTCGCCAATTTTCGCTATGCCATAAATGGTAATTCCAAATTTTTCGTTTTTGCTGCCTCAGATCTCTTCCAAGTAACCTATTTCATCACTTCCAAATTTCGACATTTCTTCCTCCTGTGCTTGATGAAACGCCGAGAAGTCATGCGAACTCAAAGATACAACAAAGAAATTACGATGTCAAGCTTGAAATGTCGCGGAGGTTCACTTAAACCCGCAAAACTACCAAAACAACTCCTCGAAACAAAAATTAGTAGTACTAATGACCTCGCATGTCAATAGGCTTAATTAATATGATTAGCAATGCAAAAGCACTCCAAAATCTATCTAAATAGGATTCAAAATAGAACTTTTGGGTATTCAATCATGCACTTCAATATGTCGGGCTAAGAGTGAGAAAAACACCGTTAAACAAAACAAGCTTTGTTCACAAAACGTACTACCGAAGCCCCCCGTAAATATATTGACTACCCCTCCGAGCGACTTGTTCGATAACTCCTCCGAAAATCCATAGATCCTCCGACGGAATTGTCGGACAATCTCCCAACCCACCCCTCCGAAAATCTTCCATTGAAATTCTTCACAACCATTTTCCTTTTTAATTTTCTTTCTTTCATGTCATGCACTCACACTTACCATTCTAGGGTGCCCCAGTGCATATGGAATGCATTATGCCATTTCCAAACAATTCATGCTAATATTTTACATGCATATATTAACAAAATGAATCTACAACATCATGTTAGTGCCTCCCACTCTTAGCAATAACATCAAAATTAGCTCACATGGGCTAATCAACAACTAATTAATTCCAATGGCTCTCACACAATTATATTTTATATAATTCAAACACTCATGTTAACACACTACATTTTCATGCATTAACAATTTCTTTCCGTTGGATTGTTAACAGTGTTCTAGTATTATTTATTTATTTAAGTTTGTTTACTATTATTATATTGTTTAGGATCAATCATTTTATATATTAATTATTATTATATATTTTTATTTGAAGAATGAAAAACTTGTAAAATTAATTTTTGTAGCATTTTTTAAGGTTTTTGCCCGTTTTAGACCCGTTTTGGACTGTAACCCGCATGGGCTGGGTTAGGCTAGTCGAAAATTAGCCCGAATAGAAATGGACTAGATTAGTCCAGCCCGTTTTGGCCAGCAACCCGAATGGGCTAGCCCAAAATGGGTTGGATTGGCCCGTTTACCAACTCTAATTGCCATCAAGCTTTTACCGCCATCGAGACTAGATACAGTCCCTAGTTTAGATGCTTGGGAGCTATCTCTGCCACTGTCGGTGGATTTCAAATATGGAAATTCATTGTAATGGATGTGCTTTGCTTTACACAAGGCAAAATTCTACGTGTTTGGGATATATTCTTGTTTCATTTCTGCTTTCCATGTGACACCCCTATCCCAGGGGTCCCATTGACAACTCGTCAACCCGAGGAATACTCGTGGATGTCGAGTAACCCGACACCACACCATTGTGTCCCCTTTTCCGGGACCCATGATTTAACGAAAATCGAGCAGAGTCTCCTTTGTATGGGGAGCTCTACCTAAAATACAACTTATACAATTACATGGCAACATGGCCCAATATTATACAACGACCACACCGGGTCCACATACAGCAAAATGGCCACGTACGCCCCATTTTATCCATACCAAACGTATACACACACTATAAAACCATAGTCCATAAGGGTTTAAATTACATCACTCTTATACAAATAATACAACCCATATATTTACAAAATATATATCAAAGCCAATAATCCGACTTTCTTTCTAATCCCGGCCCTAAGGAGCATCGGGCTCCACTCGGTGACCGTCCCGCACCTAAAATGTGGTCCCACGACTAGCGAAAGCAAAGGCCAAGAAGGATAATCTCTTACAAGGGCTACTCACTCTAAGTGCACACATGCACAACATCGAAACACACATCCAAGTGCAACATACATGTCTACTTCCGACGTCTACATGCCATGAATGAGTATTCTCCACTCACCATGCCCCATGTATCGAGCCCTCGCCGACTCCATCACTCAATATGTCATCAGATCCCAGTCACCACCGACTCGTCTCACATATGATATGCCAAATGACAAATCATAACCGTATTACCAATGACCCATGTATCGAGCCCTCACCGACTCCATTACCCAATGGAAGTGCCAATGGGAAACAAATCCCAAGTCAATCCCGACTCTTATCACACAACCCGAAAGTTTATGTGATAAACATGACCGTGTGTCTTCTTTGGGCAACAAAACATTTCGGATCACACCGCGGGTCTCTTACACCCATGTTCCAGGCTTTTCACCTGAGGGGTTAACGGTCCCCTTCTTGCTCCGACCAACACACATTAATTATATTTCACTTTATGCTTGAAACCGTGAGTCATTTATTGGACATCATCCAAATTACGAACTCACTACCCATTCATCAACACTGATGATGAATGGCCATACCCATGCACACACACCCAATATGCCGATGTCCATGTGCATATGCAATGCTAATGTCACTGCAAATTCTCATGTTTCATGTATGATGCACACTACATGAATCATTCTCATTAGTTGTACTTCATGTCAATTTCCATGCAACATATATCGCAAGCATATAAGTTCCATACATTTCATGTCACTCTTTATAGATATCGTAGTATCATACATATTAGCATTCATCAATACATGACTAAACAAAGAAGATATCATATATTCCTTAGGCTAACTCATGAAATTCATACCCAAATACAATAGCTACAACATGTCATCTGATAGTGCGTAATCAAAACATTATTCACATCGACATAACCAAATAACCTGCACACTTGGTGTAAAACATAGATTTTTAGAAAGGTTGTGGACACCCCCTGCCTTCCAAAGGCACATGAAAATAATCTTGACTAAATGGGATTTTCATAGAGTCTAAGAACACCCCAAATGGAGTTTGGACGTGAAAGATATGGTCATTCGAAGTTGGAGGCAAACAAAACAAGAAATGACCCCTATGTCCCACCTGTACACTTGGTACAAACACCAACTTTCAGCAAGGTTGTGGATATCAATTACCCTCCATAGGAATATGGCTTGGTTCTTGACTCAATGGGTTTTCCATAGAGTCCAAGAACACCAGAAACGGAGTTCGGATGAAGAAGTTATGGCCTTTTTATTCAAAACTGGTCAGTTTACTTTGCTTACACTAGAAACAGTCCGTGATACCAGATTTCAGTGGTCTTAATCCATAATTTGACACTAGTTCTTTATACTCATTTGAAGATACGGTTCTTAGGGTTATTCTCCAACTGGAATCACCCAAAATCGAGATCAAAGCTTCAGATGTCTAAACAACCGGGGACTACTCAATTTTAAATGAACCCGGCTTGTTTGAACATAGCTCCCCTTTGAATGCATTTATGAGTCCAAAGGGGTCGGAATTTGGATATACCTATTTCAGGAAAATGTGTTATCCTATAAGTCTAGTTTATATAGAAATTAAAATCACTCAATTCAAATGAGTGATGGCCAAATTACTCTTGGCTTCAGTCCTGGTCTCAAAATAGAGCAAAAAACTACACAGTATAGCTCAGCTTTGAATGCATTTCGATTCAAGGGGTCGAATTTGGATAGACTATTTCGAGGAGATATGTTTCTCCTATGAGCTCTAAGTTTATCAAGGAAATTAGAATACTTAATTAGGATAAGGGATGACGAGTTATGGCGAAATGTCTGATCATGGTCGGATGAAAAAAGCGGGACAACTTTTCTCACTTTGAGACACACACACACACACATGCCCTTAGATAGAAATTAAACTGAGTAGGATAAAAACCCTACCTCAATTTTCATGATTTCTCGGGACACCGCCTTTTCTGTTCATTAAAGCAGAGACCTTGGCACAGAGAATCTTGGCTGATTCTAGTGCCCACCGCGTGGCTCTCGTCGCGTGGGAGTGGCTTAGCTCTAGATCTGTGAGTTCGACCGACCAAAGCCATGAAATCGCGGGAGAAAGGTTGCTTTTCTTCTCTCTCTCTACATCACTTTTTCTCTAGACAAAAAAATGAGCTCTCATACATTTAGATATTTTAGGATATTTATAGTGTGGACCGCGTGGCTCATGTTCAGCCACGTAGCCACACTAACCGATTCCGTTCTAGCGAAACAATTTATTTAGTCTCAATTTCAGTTCCATCTATCTTAAATAGAAATTCTTTAATGATTTTCAATGTCGACCATGATTCTTTGATGTATCAATGAAAAATGGTGAGTTTTGGTGATTTCGGGTAGAATAGATCTGGTGAGCCTCGGTGTCAAATACGACATATTTTTTCCCATATTAAGATGGATTGGGTATGGAAATCATGAGAAGAAGATGGAGAAGATCGCATAGAAAGAATAGATATGCAAACAAAAGCTTCAAGGCTCGGTGGCAACAATTTCTTGAGTTCTCCAAAGGAACCATGATATGAGAATAGTGGTCAGAGGGTTCCCATAGACAGCGCCAAGTGAAAGGATGTTGGTCCATGGAAGGTTTAGAACCAGAGGGTAGATCACCCATTGATTGGACTAGCTTGCTAAAAATGATACTGGAAGTCAAGCTTCTCACAGAAGGCGCCAATGAAAAGGATTAAACTCGAGGGTCTGAACGATCCTTCTTAGAATATACGTTTATTAATTCTCTGCAAAACGCTGCTTATAAAAGAACTTCTTGAAAGGGAAAAAGAACCAATTCTCTACCCAAAAGATCCTCCATCCCTCCCTCCACCTTTTATACTTATTGGATGGCGGTTACATGATTGATGCTAGCAATTAGGGCATTTATGAGTGCCCTTTTACTTCCTTACGTTACACATTCATTTGTACATTAATTGTCCCGTATTAATTAGATCACATTGTCTGTCCATGAAGTTCGTAATGTATACATTGCTCACTTCATCTTCAAGCCCGAGATGGTTGTCTGAGGTGGCTCGCTTCCCTTTTTCCCATTTGATGCTCTAGGTGGTCACTTTGATTTGTCGTCCACCCTTTTGTCTTACTCGGTTTGGGCTCATTTTCTTGTAAACGGGCTAGGACCAAATCATCTGTACTCACTCGGGTTTAGGCCTGTTCCCAATAAATGTTGATCTCATAACACGTGTTCTGGGACTTATCCCATTCCAGGGGTTACATCCCAGATGGTTACGAGTTGGTCCATAATGAGCTGGGTTAATGAATAGGGTAACACTTACATTACTCATAAAATGTGGCATGCGATAGATGCTCGGGGTGGTTGCCTCCCATGTCCGAGGTGGTCGAGGCGAGGTGGTTGTCTCCCTTGCCTGACCTTCTTACTAGCCGAGCTCGGATAACTCTCTTAAATGTCACGTGATCAGATTCAGGCCACGCACATGAACGTACGGGTACTCACACGAATCCCACGTGAGCTGTAGCTTATCCCATTCCAAAGCCCTTTTCAAAATTTTACCAAACACATTTTTTTACCTCTAAAAACACTTAAAAGCGTTTTTAAGCCTAAAAACGTTTTTTAAAAGTACTTCCAAACTATCCCTAAGGCTTTTACTGAATACTGAGTTATTGGTCTTAAAAGATTATTTTTATGGATACATAAAAATGTTGTTATTTTTTTATTGACAACAAAATTTAGAGAGCATATTTAATATTTTACCATTATATTAATAAACCTTTAGTTATTAGAGTGATAGGTATGTTATTAGAGCGATAGGTATGTGTTATTATTCTTCATATTAATATATTTAATTAATATATATTTTATTCAAGAAAAGAATTAAAAATATTTTTGATACTAATCTATTTTACATTTAACATTTTCATAAAATTTGTCAAACTCAAAAAGTATATTTACTAAACACATATAGTTGGAGTACAAATATATTGCATGCTCACAATTTTACATAAGGAGAAAAATCTATATCTATTAGGCATTCTCTTCCTTTTAGATCACTCCTTAACCATTATCATTGACGGATTAGCCTATAAACATTGATAAGCGTTATGAGCTTGAGTCACCATGTCCACTTGTGATAGGATCACAATAATAAAGATATCACTCTAGGTTTATATGTTGTAAACCTATGACATAAAAATGTCTAATGATATAAATGGCTCGATAAAGATATCACTCTAGGTTTATATGTTGTGTAAATATGACATAAAAATGTCTAATGATATAAATGGCTCGAACATTGGGCGCTCTCGCATAGCCCCTACAAGATCTTGCATTGATTCTTAAACATCCATATTATTGGATCGCGAAACATTTCAGGTTAAGTAGAACATAATTTGGGTTACCAAGCTCTAACAATTTCTTACTTGGAAAAAAAAATACACAAATGAATGGAAATAGAGCATCCTCAAAGCCATGGAAACTGTTCCGCCCAATCAGATTCACAATACCTTTCCTAAATTGTCGTTGGTGCATGTTTGAGCATAAATTTTCTGTCATGCTCTGAAACTCGATCCAGGAGCATGACTGTCATTTCATATCTCAAGCACAAAGGCTCGAAGTGTGAAATGACGCAAACCTTCATCTTGTAACTAGATTTTGTCCAATTACTAAACATCTTTTCAAAATAATCACCAAACTTTCCAAATTCAATTTTTCTTGGCGACAAAAAAATTATTTCTAAATTTCCAAAACTCAAATACGAATCTCAAATAAAGTTGTTTATTTAGAATCTGTCAAATCCAACTTTGAACTAATATCAAAATGAAAGTTATTATCCAAGTTACTTTCTCAATTAACTTCAAAAACCAAACATTCTACATAAACATGAACTTATTAGTTCAACATGATCCAACACAAAATTCTAATCAAATCCTAATACGTATCCCCAACCTAGCCATCATTCCTCGCGGTAACTAAAGGTACCTAAATAAGTGTCAACGAATGGGAGTGAGCTTTAAGCTCAATAAGAAATACTAATACAATTTCATGTATCAAAATGTTTCCAATCATATAACAAATATAAGATATTTTTCTTTTCACAAAAACTTTGTATTCAAATATGGTAGAACATTCAAAATTTTCCATCAAAACATTCTCAAATCCTTGATTTAAACAATTTCATATCAAATTCAAATAGCACATTTTCATATAAATCTCAAAATCAATTACATTTTTTCTTTGGTCAACAAATATCAAATGGTGCCCAACCATATGGGACTTTCAAATGGGTGGCTAACCCATGAGTACTCATTTAAGGTGGGCGGAACCAAACGCTACGAAATCTTAATAACCTGCGAAGCCGCAGGCGTTGAGTGCAAATCGATACATTCTCCGCAGGAATGTAAATGTCAACTATTATTCCCATTGACAAGGATCGAATAGTGTCAACTATTATTCCAATTGACATGACAAAATTAACCAAAGTTAAATATTTCATTTAAAAAAAAATTCAAATCACAAAACATTATATCTCCATATTTTCTGTCATAAACAAAACAAATCTCAAAGGTATCTTCATACAAAATCACTATTTGATCTATGGAAAATCAAATAGAATAAAAAAAATAAAGCGTTTCCTCATTCAAATTACATAAAAGAAAAATAAATATATTTTTCAAAAAACTATATAAATAATCTTTACGCAAAAACATATAAAAGATTTTTTTTTTTAGCAAAAGCTGTATTAATATTCCTTATCTCAAAGGAATACTTAAAAACTTTGAAAGAGTTAATTTGAATAATTTCATCTCAAGGAAATGTTCCTAAAATAATAAAAATAGCTATCGTACTTGTTATTCCTAAAACTTTCATAATTTTATATTCTTAGCAATAGTATTATTGTTTTTAACTTTCTAATCCATATTAAGAGTTAATGAGTTTCCTAAATATTTATAAAATTTGTGATTGTAAGTTTATTCTATCAACATGATTTTATGTTCATCTCAAACATATTAACAATTTTTCAATGATAACTATTTAATTAAAATTGGTAGTTTTTCAAATTTTATAAAACTCATAATCTTTTCGAATCTTATTTCAATAATTTATTTATGTGTTTTTGTACTCTTAATTGGAACTAAATCTTTTATTAGAAGAAATATTATTAATATTTATAAATTATATTATCCTTCGTCATCCAAATCTTATCGTCCCTATGATTATCACACTTGACAACAAGTTTGATTGTGACCTCCCAAAACTAGGGGTCCATTGACAACCCGTCAACCCTCGGAATATTCGTGGATGTCGGGTAACCCGACACCACTCATGAAAATCGGGCAGAGCCTCCTTTGTACAGGAAGCTCTACCCAAATACAACCTATCCCAAACAGTTTACAATGACCACACAAGGTCCACATGCGAGAAAAATAACCAAACATATATCAAAATGTACAATTTCAATACATGTTATATAAAATGACAATGCTTGAAAACCACAACCCAGACTTTCTTCCTAAGCAGCGGCCTCTAGTGAAGTGTCGTCCTCACCAATACCTCCTTGTACCTGAAATAGTGATCACTTGATAGGGTGAGCAAAGCTGATAGTGAAATTTCCACCATGGGTTACTCCCCACCTAAGTGCACATGCCATGGCAAACAATCATATCCAAGAAATTACATGAACCTACTCGAATGTCTACATGACCAATCCCATGTCCCGAGTCCTCACCAACTCCCTCACATATGCCTAAGCCAAATGAGAGTAAAATCACAATTTTCAAAACAAAAGCTTTTTGTTCTCGAAAACTTGCTACTAAGTTTCGGTAAATACATTGGACTACCCTCCGAGGCGAATTGCTGGATAACGCTCCGAAACAGTCATGGTCCTGTCCAAGTGATACGTTGGAGCGACTCTCTCCAAGGCAATTCTTGAAAATCTTCAGTCGAAATTCATTTCACAAACATTTCGTTTTCTTTCAATTTCATGTCATGCACTCATCCTAATATTCTAGGGTCTTACAGTGCATATGGAATCATGATGCAATCCGACAAGCTTCGTACTAATATATAAAACATATATATATTAACATAATTAATTCAAACATATCATGTTATTAAATTCACATCAATAACACCAAATTAGCTCACATGGGCTAATTAACAAACCTGAAGCAATTCAATTTGAGATAAACACAGCACATTTTCACACGAGAAATCTCGTCACTATTCGTGAGCAGTGAAACCCTCGGGTTGTAGCATTCCGCGACCTAAATTTGGGATTTTCTCCCTCGGTTCAAAGGTTTGGGGCGAGATTTACGATAAATCAAGCCTCGGAGACTATCACAACCATAAACATGGCTCTTAGCCAAAGAATATCCGCAGTAGGAAAGATCCTACCCTCTTGGAGTTGTTGGAACTCCTCAGGTGGTGTCCTGGTGGCCTCGCCGGCGTGGGTCGAGCTTGCTTGCTGGCTCGAGTCGAGGCGACGGTCAGGGAACGATGCGAAATTTAGAGAGAAGACACTCTCTCTCTCTCTCTCTAAAACTCAAAAATTCCAGCCACTGCACCTTCTGCCGTTTTTTGGTCTTCAAAATGGAGAAGATGACACTATTGCATTTTGTCTTATTCTCATTAACATTTGCAAAAATTCCACTTGTGTCCTTTTGTCTTGATTTTGACACTTAGCACAATCTAGGCCATCCATCTCATCCTCTCTTTAATCATGCAACATGTGTTACATGGGTACATGTAATAGGTGACTTTTTTCACATCACATGTCTCTCAAACCCGTTTTCTGACTGACGCCGATTGCCTCGAAAAACATGAAATTAGAAACGTACCGAAGTCGACGAAATTTGGCGTGGTAAATTTAGATTTCACGAGGCAGTCCCATGACAAGTCAGTTTATCATCCCGAGATCTAGAAAAATTTCGATTTTGACCCGAAATTACCGTTTGCCATTTTTCGAAAGGGTGGAATTTTCTCGGGTCTTCGATGACGCCCTATCCAGGGTCCGTTGAACCGTCAACATGAAAACCTATGAATATCGTGTGCCGATATCACACTCACATGTCTCATATATCAGGATTCATTTCATATACTTTTCTTACAAGAACCATTTTCTTATAATATTTTACAAGAGTTTGATGTACAAACTCTTCTACACTTTACATGCGAAATACATTAAAACTAGATTGTTCTAATATATTTTACAAAATGCTTCTCAGCATACAACACAGCTGCATTGCTCACGGCCTCGAGAAGGGCGTCGTGTACAGAATTATTGCTGAAAGGGAATCCCACAGCGGGATGACAACCAGTGGTGATAATCTCTATGAGATTACTCCCCACCTAAGTGCACATGCAATGATCACCTGAGAAGAAAACACACATCAGTAAAATGTCTACATGAATGTCATATGTCATGCATGGAATGTAATCATGCCCATATCCGAGTCACTCACCGACTCCTGCACCCTATGCGAGTGTAGACTATTTGTCATTCAGATGACAACCAAAGATTGTTCTTAATCTTTTCCTTTTTCACCTAACAACCATGCGCCTTTTTGTGGGTAATGGATTTACGGTGTCGCCTGGCGGGCTTCATAAGCCCGAACACTTTACGACCTTTCACGGCGGGGACTATGTTTGACCGTAATTTGATGGGTCTTTCACCACAGGGGAAATCCCATCCTGACTTCGTTGATACCCGGCTTTTATAATTATTCTTTACCATTTCCTTAACTTGATGCGACTTCATTTGGACATATGCATTAAGCGAGCCCACTTATCAACACCATATGTAGTGTTGATCCACAACCATGTATCCATGACACTCCATCGAACACCTAACATGATTAATCGATCTGACCATGCGATCCACACCCATGTCATGCGATGTTTTTCGTGCGATGCAATGCAATTATGCTATTGCCTACTTATACCATACTACATATAAAATAGAGAACTATATGTGCACACATACTCACATGCGTATTCATCCGTCGTCATTTGGACATTTATATTAAGTGCATACAAATTCAAACCATGATCCAACATTCCACTTATCAAGTTTAAGCATGCACATGCATATTAATGAAATTCTCAACATACCATGGATAATTATAATTAATACATATAATTATCCTCCATGCTACAACCCATGTTATTACATCATACAACATACATTAACAGCATGTTATATTCCTGTGCACGCATGTTATTCCGCAGCGACCATAACACACAGCTTTAAATGGCCAGCGCTAACGCTGGTTAACCGATGTCCTCCACATGAACATGGTTGCAATCTTGACTCAATGCAGGTTCCATAGGTCGAGAACACCCGAATCTCGAGTTCGGACCCGAAGAAGTTATGACCTTCAGTTGGAGGTCACACATGACTAAGCGACCTTACGGACTGACCTACGACACGCGGTGCCCGCTTTCGACCAGCTCAGCAGCCCTTTGTCACTCCAAAAGGCATTCAACTAGAATATTAACTCAATGGGATTTCCATGGAGTCCAAGAGCACCCGAAATGGAGTTCGGATGAAGAAGTTATGACTTTCCGAAGTTAGAGGTCACACATGACTAGGTAGCCTTACCCGGACAGCCTACCTGACCTGCCCGAACGCCCCTTTCCAGCCAGCTCCAGTACCCACTGCCCTCTATAGGCATTCATCTGGAATCTTGACTCAATGGGATTTCCATAGAGTCCAAGAACACCCGAAACGGAGTTCGGACGAAGAAGTTATGACCTTCCGAAGTTGGAGGTCACACATAACTAGGCAGCCTTACTCGGACAGCCTACCTGACCTGCCCGAATGCCCCTTTTCGGACAGCTCCAGCACCCGCTGCCCTCCACAAGAATTTGGCTGGAATCTTGACTCAATGGGCTTTCCATAGAGTCCAAGAACACCCAAATCAGAATTCGGACGAAGAAGTTATGACCTTCCGAAGTTGGAGGTCACGCATGAATAGGTAGCCTTACCCGGCTAGCCTACCTTACCTACCTGAATGCCTCTTTCCGTCCAGCTCCAGCACCCACTGCCCTCCAAGGCATTCGGCTGGAAACTTGACTCAATGGGCTTTCCATAGAGTCCAAGAACACCAAATCGGAGTTCGGATGAGGAAGTTATGACCTTCCGAAGTTGGAGGTCATGCATGATCCTAGCCAGGACCAGGAAACCACGCTCCGAGGAGTGAACCCATCCGGTGAGGCGGGGGCCCATCAGGGCCAGCTAACCACATGGGCGCGACTCTTCAGCTAGGCGTGCAGTAAATGGACCATAACTTGACTCTGAGAGGTCGTTTGAGAAATTCAAAGCCTAACAGCATCATTCCACTGATGTGGCTACAATTTACCTAGGACTCCTACGAAATCCTTTTATTTCACCCGAAAACCAGTTCTAGTGCGGTTGTGTCTTCTGCATGATATAGCGACTTCGTGGTTGCGCAACCAAACATTGCAGGGCAAAACCACACCTTCATTCATTTAACTCTAACACATAAAATACTTCAGGACCAGTGCAGTCCCAATCAGTCCTCGGGCCCATTTGTTCGGCTTCAGTCTCGAAATCTCGGCCTGCTTGTCCCCAACGAAGTCTTGAGGCGGTTCACACGGCCACTCACGGCCTCACACAACCCATGCCATTTGAATGGCCTTAAACAGGAGTAAACCAGTAGGAGAAAACTACCTCTTTTTGGGGTTTTTGTCAAAACTCCCCAACTCCGGTCTCTATAGAAGCCCTTGCAGTGAGGTTGAACTCTTTCTCTTGCTCGCTGGCTTGGCCCGGTCGATCGTCGAAATTTAGAAACAGGTCGTCTCTCTCTCTGCTTCCACCATTTTCTTGCTCTTTGTTTTCTTCTTTCTTTCTCCCATCCTTTGCTTTGTCCGAGATGGGCGAGCAATCATAAGCTTGCCACGTGTCTGTTTTCATTGGCTCTTAGGATTTTCCCTGCATCCTCTTATCCATCTACCATGAATTTCCCTCAATGACGCGATGTCACATATCACCTATAACCATATTTGAGCTCATTTGTTTTACCTCACAACTTGACATGTCTCATCACAGACCCTCAAATCTTAAGTGTCGCATGCTCTCGGTGTCTTGAAAAACATGAAGTGATGATCGAGGAATTCAAACAAAATTGATGTGGTAAGCTAGATTTGGCGAGACGTTCAACGGTGAGAAGTCCGTTTAGATCTCAAGGATCTGAAAAATTTAGGATTTTGACAGAAATTTACCGTTATCATTCTGAAATGCAGTTTTTAGGGTTTCACAACAAGTATTATTAACATATCTTGTATGCTCAAAATTACCCTAATCACATTCCTTATCTAAATAAATTCTCAAATTTTAATAAAATATCCAATAATATTTTATAAATTATATTATTATCTAACCGTCATCCTAATCTTATATCCCAACAGTTATTACACTTGACAACAAGTATTATTAACCTATCTTGTATGCTCAAAATTACCCTAATCACATTCTTTATCTAAATAAATTCTCAAATTTTAATAAAATATCTACTTGCCAAAATATATTTATATGCCCTAAAATATTTATTAAATACATATATTTATAAAACTTTTAAGCGTTTTCAAACATATCATATTTGTTTATTTTTATTTTTAAAATTATCCTTAAATATATATATATATTTTTCTAAAACAAATATTGAATATCTAATATTTTTTTTTTCAAGCATCTATCATGAATCGAATTTCCTAGGCATCTTTTAACTAAGTTTTCAAGACCTACTTTATGAAGATTTTTAAGTCTAATAATTTATTTTTATATTTAATGATATTATTCATAACAAGAATGTTTTGGCTTTTCACTACAATATCCCTTTTTGTTTTTTCAAATACTTTCGAATCAAATCGTCTGAATTCGTTTTGACTTGCTAACCTCTTGAACGATATCGCTAGGGAAAGCGAGTCGGCTTATTTAATCGTGAAACCCATTATTGTCATGGGCTAAAATGGGTCCGACCAATTCAACAAACTTTTATTCGAGCCTACTTTTGCCTAGCCTAGCCCTAGGCGGGCCACGGGCCAAAACGAGCCTAACATTAAAATATTAATAATAATAATAAATAGCAGTTTTACAAATTTGATATTTTGTAACATAAAGTTTCTTTGAAATAATTATAGTTTATTTTTATGTTCTTAAAATATTATACAAAATAAATTATTATAGTTATATATATATATATATATATATATATATATATATATATATATATATATATATATATATATATATATATATATATTTATTTTAAATTATTTTTCATACTAATATTATTTTATTTTATTAAAAATAATTATTTAATAACTATTCTTTTTCTATAAACAATGATTTTATTTTATTTTATAATAAAAAATAATATTTGTAATAAGTAAAAATAACTATAGTCATTAAAATTTTAAATAAAAACAAGTCGATTGACCAAAGCCTAATGGTCCGTGCATTACAGTTGAGGCGATAAACTACTAAGTTTTATTAGGACTTTATTTTCGGCTGACGCATAAATGGGTTAATTGGGCCCAGAATCCATTGGGCGACCCTCTTACAGCCGCCTCTACACCATCTTCTACGATTTCATCTCTACAATTCCCACTTATTTTCAATTTTTTTTCCTTAATGTGGTCCCTTACTTTTTTTTTTTTTTGTACAATGGTCCCTTTTTTTATTTTATATTTTTTTAATTCACAAACTAAAATTATGATCATATATTTTCATTCACATTCTGATAGCCTAAATTATAACTTTTTTAATTCAATCTCATAGTTTACAATATTTTCTTACTTATTTTTCTTTTACTTTTTCATTCTCATACTCAAAGCAATTCGGTACGACACCACCAATAATTATTTTATTTGATTTTTAAAGAACCAGAATGAAATCTAAAACCGACTTCTTCAGGGTTAATGTAAACTCAAAGAAAATTAAAAAATTTACATCAAACAAATCTAAAAAAAATAAATTAAGGAATATCTTACCTTTTAGATTACTTCTTTAACCTTAGATTTGACATCCTACGTTTTCGGGATTCTACGAACAAGAAAAGAACTCCTTATGGAAGAACAAAAATAGTATTTTTTTTTTTTTCGATTCACTCTAATAAGATCTAGAGATAAGTCTTACCTCTTGAAATCAATTTTTCAAACCCTAATCAGATGACTTAGGTTTTCCATAGTTCTACAATCAAGAGAGGGAGGTTATGCAGAGAACACAAAAATGGTTTATTAATAATAATTTACTTTTCTATTTATACATAGGGTTCCTTGGGAGAAGAAGAATATGCCCAAGCATGGAGGTGGTTTAGTTGCAAAGAAGGTTTGCTGAGCATGCATCATCATCCATAGTTTAAAATATTCCTTATAGCAAGAGGAGAATTAGCCTAGGTTAGAGACTGCTTGATGCAAGATTTTAAAATTTCTATTACCATAAAACTTTCTTGCACAATAGAACTAGTTGAAGAAAGTAAAAGCTAGCTGAGAGAAAAACTGGGAAGAGAAATCATTGATAATCAGACCAAAGTACCCTATCCAAGTACCATGTATGCATTAAGAAGATTCATGGTGCTCAGCTAGGTTTCTTGTTGTTCTTTTTTTGGCCATAAGAGCTAACCACCTAGCAATATGATGTCATTGATATCACAGTCTTCAGTTGGTATGCATGTTTTTAAACAATCTTCTAGCAAGGAGTTACTGTTTCTTTCTACTCTTGTTGTGATGCCCTAACCCGGGGGTCCGATTGACAACCCGTCAACTCTTGGAATTTTTGTGGGCGTCGGATAATCCGATGTCCACGTTGGGCAATCCCATTCACAGGGACTCATTTCTTTATATTTTTCTTGCAAACATACAACTTCCCATATTATTATACAAGAGTTTGATATACAACTCTTTTACAAATCAAAACAGATTGTCTCAATATATTTTACAAACATAGTGTTCAAGGCCACAACCCGACCCTCTTCATTGAAGGGACCCAACCCGGTTTTTCAACCTGGGGACCCTCCCCAAGACTCCTATTTGATTTGAAAAAAAACTTTCATTTCGTTTAAACCTTTAAAGTGAATCCGTGGAGGAACTCATTTATACAAAGCACGTTTCCATTAAAAATCTTATGAAACATGGTGGGACAAAATTTTTTTTTTTAAAACATTAAACACTTTATAGAAAATCGGCAGAGTTTCCTCTGTTTTTTGGACATGTCCCAATTTACAACACTTGCACAAAACACCAATTTACTCCACATCCAACAATGGGACATCAAGTCCACCACAACCACTCCCCAAATCAAACTTAAAATCATTTTCTCGAACACTATAGATATATAAACAATCTTAAAACTTATATACATTAAGCAAAAATAAAGGTGCACATGTAGTTAGCTATAACAAAGCTATACATTTTCAAAAATATGGTTGTCACATGAGGCGGAGTGTCACTGGTCTGGAGGATGCTCGCGAATCCACGCCCCTACCCCCAAAACATTTGGAAAAAGGGTGAGCTAAAGGAGCTTAGTGAGAGTATAGGTCATAGGAAAATAATGTTTCAAGATATAGTTCAAATACAATGTGTAAAACAATTGTATAGAGATCTCATTTCCATAAACATTTACTTTGCATTATTTTCCTTTCTATTCAAATACAACGTGTAAAACAATTGTATAGAGATATCATTTCTATAAACATTTACTTTACTTTATTTTCCATATAGTTTAAATACAATGTGTAAAAAAATTGTATCAACATATCTTTTCAATATACTTTCTTTTCCTTTTTTTTTTTTTTTTTTTCTAGTCATATCCAATGGAACCCACTTACTGTTAACCACTGTTAGTCCATGAAAGAACCTCTGAGGAAACAAGCCTATGATCAATGATGGCCCAAAAAGGAACCTCCGAGAAATCGTGCCCTACCGTTAACCACCGCTGGCCCATGAAAGAACCTATGAGGAAACAGTCTTACGATCACCGATGACCCAAAAAGGAACCTCCAAGAAATCGTGGCCTACCGTTAACTACCGCTGGCCCATGAAAGAACCTACCTTAAGATCACCGATGGCCCAAAAAGGAGCCTCCGATAAATCGTGCCTTTCTTTTTGTACTTTTCACGTGCATGACAATATGCATCACTCTTCCCTTCCCTCTATAAAAAAAAAAAAAAAAAATCCTAACCCTTTCCCATGTACCATGCACGCGTAAAGTACTTTAGTCGATTTTCCTTTAAACTTTATCTTTTTATAAATATTGTGGTAACCATGGATTCAAACATTTTCATATAAACATGTATATATAAAATATACATTCATAAACATTTCATTTCATATGGAAACCATAAATCTTGCTTTTTAAAACTATGGAAACCATAACCATTTCATATTTTCTCAACATAATTTAAAGTAAAGAAAACCACATTTCTTTTTTCATTTGAACATTTATAACATAGATATGAAAACATATACATTAGAACATTAATATATATATATATATATATATATATATATATATATATATATATATATATATATATATATATATATATATATATATATATATATATATATATATATTTATAAACATTTACATTTTCCCTCACCTTAGTTATTTAAGCCATTTTTCTTCCTTTAACAAAACTTTTCACCTCCACCCTTGTCCTTTATCACCTTTCTCCTACAAGTCACATTATCCATAAAATCCATTAACATCAATACCTTAATCTTGTTTAATTAAACCATTAACTATACTATACTTTCCAAATAGAACCCTACATGTAATCACTTCCAATTGATTTACTCATTTTAATCACTTATCTGCTGATTTTTAATATAATCATGAAATTTATTTGCTCACTGATAGAGAGTTACACATATGAATACAACCCATTTTACTACATCACATACCTAACGTACACTTGGTAAGAGGCCAGCCATGTTCTGATCATCCCCTATACTCTACAAGAATATGGATAGAACTTGATTCAATGAGCTCTCCATAGAGTCCAAGAACACCCAAAATGGAGTTTGGACAAAGAAGTTATGGCATTTTCATTCAAAACTAGTCAATTTACTCTGTTTACACTGGAAACAATATGGGATACCCGATTTCAGGGGCCTTAATCCATAATTTGACACTTGTTCTTTGTAATCATTTTGAGATACGATTCTTAGGATTCTTCTCCAACTGGAATCACCTAAATTGGATCACCGAAACTCAAGATATATTCTAAACAACCAGGACAACTCAGTTTTCAAATAGAACCAGAAACTGTCTGAACATAGCCCCCCTTTGAATGCATTTCTGAGTCCAAATTGGTCGGAATTTGGATTGACCTATTTCAAAGAGAAATGTTCTCCTATCAGTCTAGTGTACTTATCAATTTGAATCACTCAATTCGGATGAGTGATGACCAAGTTATGGCCAAATACGCTATTGAGTCTTAAAACAAATGCATAAATTGCTCAACATAACTCCACTTTGAATGCCTTTTTGAGTCCAAATGGGTCGGAATTTGGATAGACCTATTTCAAGGGGAAATGTTCTCCTATCAGTCTAGTTTACTTTGAAATTTGAATCACTCAATTCGGATGAGTGATGACCACGTTATGGCCAAAATACAGTCATGGGAGTTCCAAAATGTAATTTAAAAAATAGCTTCGCTTTGAATGTGCATTTTTTGAGTCCAAATGGGCTATTTGAATTTGATAGACCTATTTCAGAGAAATATTCTTGTATCAGTCTAGTTTACTTGAAATTTGAATCACTCAATTTGATGAGTAGATGACCAAGTGGCTAAAATACAATCATGGGTCAAGAAAAACTGACAACATCCTGACACACACATGCCCCAGACGTAAATTAACCCGAGTAGGAGAAAAGCCCTACCTCAAATGGCGTGATTTCACAGGACACCACCTTTTCTTGGTTTTTAGAAAACCTCGAACCTTGACCTGGCGTGCATCTCGTGATTCCGGTACCCACATATAGCCCAGCCGCCGCGCATCGCCTTTAATTTTGACCTAACGAGATTCGACCGACGAAAATCCTGCGACCTAAGAGAGAAGATTGCCTTTCTCTCTCTCTTACGCTTACGAGACCAAAATGAGAGCTTTTGATATTTTAGATTTTTTTTAGGCTGTTTATAGTGTGGACACGTGACCCACATCACGCCACGTGTCACACTTCTTTGGTTCCGTTTTCGCTCCGAAACAATTTATTTCATCCTGGTTTCAGTTTCATTTATCTTAAATGGAAATTCTTTAAATATTTGACATTTTTTAGGATTTTTTTAAAAATCTCGCTTTCAGTCCACTGACACTGGCCACCGAATTTCCCGTGGAAAATCCGACTATCTAGGAATTCAACAAAATTTGACTGGGTAACTACATTTCGCGAGACGAATTCAAAGGTGAAGTTCGCTTCGGGCCATCTGAGACGAAAAATTTCGTATTTTTTGTGGCAATACTGCTTTTGTTCTTTTATGAAAATTGCATTTTTCACCCATTAACATAATTTCATGCACCTATTTCGCTTCTTTGACTCAATACATTATTCTGAACATTTTTTATTTTCTGGGTTTGTTTTTCGAAAATTACTATTCATTTGATCAAGCTTCTACCAAATACCTAACTGACGAAACGAATTTACTATTCATAGAAATTGTAAAATACAAGGTCTTACATTCATACTTACTTCGCCGAAGGAGCGCGTTTGTCCTCTCGTACCGAAGCAGGATCCTAAGGATGGGGTGAGCATAGCCTAGTAGATATATCTCTTAAAAGGGCTACTCCCCACCTAAGTGCACATGCAATGCCAGTTACACCATCACACACCTGAAATGCCTACATGTCATGAATAAGATGTGACCAATCATGACCCAATTGTACACTCGAACATACTCCTAGCGCTTTCGACATGTTTAGGGTTTAATAAAGTTAAATATGAATTCAGGAAATAAACGAGAAACCCGGAATTAATATGAGAGCAAAAGGGTAATATGTAATTTACTACTTGAGGACCTAGTGGTCAAAAGGGAAAGACTAGGGGTTAAATAGAAATATTTTAATTGGGTTTGAAAGAGAGGAATTGGAAGGACTAAAGTGAAATAAATGAAAATCCTAACTCAAAATAGCTTTGAGCCAAAACATGGCCTAAAGAGAGAGTCGATGAAGCATCAAATTTTGTCTCATTTTGGGTGAGAACAAACCGTAGAGAAGAGAAGAGAAGGGGAGAAGAAGAAGAAGAAGAAGAGGAAGAGGAAGAGAAGAAGAAGAGAAGAGAAGAAGAAAGGAAGAGCAAAAAGGTATGGAATCTAACATTTAGTATGGAACTATGACTATTAGTATGGATACAGTTTCGTGGCTGTAAGAAACCCAACCTAATGAATTTGTATGGAAATCATCACAAATCCCTTGCTTTTCTAGGGTTTTGTTATGAGAGGACCTAGAGTCTACATTACATGTGTTTTGGTTCTATGGTTATGTAAAGTATGGACATGTTTGTTCTCGTTTCAGTTTTGATAGAACTTTCCTAACCTCTAGATTTCAGCCAATAGCAAAACCTCAGCCTTGTATAAGATGAATAGAAAGTATGTTCGAGTTCAATGTAGTGTATAAGATGTATTGAAAGATGATTTGAGTAGAATAGAGGTTACATGATGAATATGTAAGTGATTTTGATGTGTATATTGGATTATCAATGATTTGGGTAGAAAAATATGGAAAATTGGGAGAAAACCACCTTTTCTCTGGGAAATAAGGGTGGTACTCACAGACCAAAACAGAGTTGCACTGTACCATAAGTGTTCTGTCATTCTATTTCGGACCAATGTTAGTATTTTGGCCATAACTTGGTCATTTCTTATCCGCTTTGAGTGATTCAAGTGGCTGGTTAAACTAGACTTCAAGGAGAACAAAACATCCTGAAATAAGTACCTTCAAATTCGGACTTTATGTGGCCTAAAAATTCACTCAAAGTGGGGCTATGTTTAAGCCAATTTCTGGTTCAGTTTTGAACATAGAGTAGTCCCGGTTGTTTAGGACATAACTTGAGTTTCGGTGCTCCGATTTGGGTGATTCCAGTTGGAGAAGAACCCTTAGCACCTTAGCTTCAAAGGAGTACAAAGAACTAGTATCAGATATGGAGTTAAGACCCCTGAAAATGGGCATTACAAACTGTCCCTAGTGTAAAATGGGCAAAATGACTAGTTTGGCATGGAATGCCATAACTTGAGTTTAGATGATTCCAATTTCCAAGTGAAGTAGATTCATAAAGGAACAAGAATACATGAATGATGTGTGAATACATAGGTGTCATACTGTACAAGTATATGAAATGCAATATGCAACAGACATGAAACAAGAAAAGTATAGGAAATGCAATACGTATAGATGTGTTCATGAAACATGAATATGATATGAAGGCGGGAAACGAATCCGAAACATGAACATGAACATGAAATGCAATATGTCATGAACACATAATGGTATGTTATATATGATTATTATCACATATAATCTAGAAAAGATAAATCTAATGATATGAAATACATGAATGAATGATGCGACGTTTCCACCTGCTTCGCACTCATGATAGTGCTACGATACTTCTCTATTACGTAAGGTGCACGCTTCCGACTGCTCCATGCTTAAATCACATTACTAATGAATGACAAACAGGACAGGATTCAACAATCGAACTGGCTGCGGAATGTCAACTTATAGTCATATGTGATTGCACATTGAATGAGATCACATCACATCGAATGACAAACAAGACAGATTTAACAATCGAATCTGCCGTGAATGCCTAATTTATAGTAATATGTGAGATTGCAATATTGAATGTGAGATCACATTGCTACTGAATGAAAAACAGACAGGATTCAACAACTGAATCTGTCATGAATGTCGAATTTCTATAGTAATATGTGAGATCGCAAGACAATGTGAGATCATATATACCGAATGACAAATGTGACAGATTCACCAACTCGAACTGGGTCGTGAATGCCTAATTTCATAGTAATATGTGAAATCACAAACTGAAACACGAAAAAAGAAAGAAAATGATTCGAGAAGAGTATTTGAACAAGTATAAGATCCGAAATACAAGAATAAGCTCCGAAATACAAGTATAAGATCCGTAAGACAAGTATAAGATCCGTAATACAAGTATAAGATCCGGAATACAAGAATAAGATCCGAAATACAAGAATAAGCTCCGTAAAACGAGTATAAGATCCAAAATACAAGAATAAGCTCAGTAATACAAGTATAAGTTCCGTAAGACCAGGATATGCTCCGTAATACAAGTATAAGATCCGAAATACAATTATATGCTCTGTAATACAAGTATAAGATCCAAAATACAAGAATAAGCTCCGTAATACAATTATAAGATCCGATATACAAGTATATGCTCTGTAATACAAGTATAAGACCCGTAAGACAAGTATAAGTATAAGTCCGATATATATGTCCTTTGAGAAATCTGAATAAGTATGTGTCCTTCAAGAGATAAGCATAAGTATATGTCTGACGGGAGATAAGCATAAGTATGTGTCCTACGACAGATAAGTATAAGTATATGTATAAGCTCAATATCGTATACGAGGAAATCTATATAAGTATGCGTCCTAATGAGATAAGTATAAGTATGTGTCCTACGGGAGATAATTATAAATATGTGTGTCCTACGGAGATCGAATAAGAATAAGCCCGCTATAAGTGTAAAGTCTGGTAAGTATAAGATTGCTATAAGTATAAGTTCAGTACCATATACGAGAGATCTGAACAAGCATAAGTTGGTTACAAGGATAAGTATATGTAAATCCTGTTATATGAATTCATGAAGATTCGATCACATCGTTATATGTTTATTAGATTCAAAGATAAAATGCATGTGTACCAAGATAAGTTATAAGATACGCTTTCCCACTAAGCGCAGTTTAGCACGGGTTTTAATCCCGTGTAGGTATAAAGGAGGACATCTAGATCTTCCGCATACGCCTAGCCAACACACTAGTAGGGTTCATCAGCGCATGTCTTGCGCTTTGATTTGTAAATGAAAAGTACGCTTTTGTATATGTAACGGACTCGCATATGTGTATAGATTTCGACGGACACCACTCAGCGGGTAGTTTTATTTGTATATGATATTTTGATTCTGTAATAAAAAAAAAAAAAACAGGTAAAGAGTCCCAATATATAGTTCCCGCGCCCGAACTCTAGCTCGATCCGCCATTCGGTCGGACTGAATCGTGTGACACTAATCCCGAGTTCCCACCGATTCCTCACACATGCATATGCCAAGTGTGAAAACCACGCGGCTGCCCACCATGACCCTTTTTCCAAAACAAAATCTTTTTGTTTTATTTTTTTATTGGACAATCTCTGAGATATAGTGTGGACAGTCTCCGATCAGTAATTTGGTCAACCTCCGAGACCGATACGTACTTTGGTCAGTCTCTGAGAAGTACTGTGGACAATCTCCGATAAGTACTTTGGTAAGTTGATGAGTCTTAAACTTATCTATTTTTAATTCATTTTTCTGGCTTGTTTTTAGTATTTTCAGAGCTATTTTAATGCCAAAATATCGAATATTGACCAAACTTGTGTTTTGCAAGATTTAATTCAAAAAGGAGAAAAATCCAGCAAGAAATGAGAGAAAACAAGAATTGTGTTGTACCTCATGTCGCGATCAATTTATGTGTGTCGCGACAAACTTCCAAGCAATTACTGTAAGAAACTATGTCGCAACAACATTTCCTCGTGGCTCAACACCATAACTGATTGTTGACAATTGAGCTTAGGTCACGCATGTAAGACAATAGGTCGCGCTGATACGTAATGGAGAAAACATATGCAAGTCGGGCTTGGGAACAAGATAGTTTGTGTCGTGACATAACACGAACCGAAGGCGTAATATCCGTCAGTGACGTAACTTTCTCTGTCGGAATCGACTCTCTCGTAACATGGAAAGTTTGTTGAGACAAAAGATGTTGTAAAGAAGTTAGGTCGCTGGCTAAGAAAGCTAGGTCGCTAAAAGGGTTCTTAATGGATGAATCTGACCAGTCAAGAATGAAGGAGTTAATGCTATGAAGATACTTCAAGCTTAAAAGTAGGTTTTCATGTCGCAACAAAGATCTTCGTGTCGCCGACATAAAAATCACCACGTAAAAGTCCCCACATACGCAAATATGGGTCACACAACAAATTCATTGAAGGCAGAAAGAAGGTCGCTTAATTTTAAAACCAGTCACAACAAGAAAATATGTCAGACGTTAAAAGGGTCGTCGCAACATAACATATTGGGGTCGCGACATGCAAAATATCCTTAACACAAAAGTCTAGGTCGCAACATCAAAAGTGAAGCTACAACAAGGAAACAGGCTAAGTGGCAATAGAACTCTGTCAATACAAGACTCAGTCGCGACATAATTTTTGGGTCACGACTGAGATGACAATAATACAAGATAGTGTTGCAACAAGAACCAGAATAGAAATGCTATCGTGACAAGAAAAGATGGGTCGCGACACCAATTTGAAGAAGCAGCTCCACATCACTGTCGCGACCAAGAAAACACTGTCGCGACTTAAATCCAAGGAAGAACATGGAAACTTGGGTCGCGACACCAACTTGTAGAAGCTGCACTAAAAATGTGTTGCGACATGATTATCGATGTTGCGACATAACTATTTGAGGAATGCACAATATTGTTATTACAAAGTTTCGGTCAAACAGTTACCACCGAATGAAAGAAAAATTGTCGTGAATAAAAACAGGCCGTCGCAACTCAAGCAAGAATGATATGCAGATCTTAAGTCGTGGATAAGACGACTCGTGATACTCGCAACAACAAAGGACTCCGCAACAAAGAATAAAACTCATGCACACAATTTTTAGGTCGCGATTGAGAAGACAACTTGGGCCTAAAATTTAGGGATTCATAAAAGAAGCATTGAAGTTAGGGCCCAAACTTTTATGGCTCTATAAATAGAAAGGACTCGTTAAAGCAAGGCAACAATAAAGAAAGACGAAACTTAGTACTGGGAGCGAGACTCTTTTCTATTATATTTTTCTTTTTCTTTTCTTTTTCTTTTCTTTTTCTTATTTTTCATTTCTTCGTAGATTAGTGTTAGCGTGATATTTGATTTGTTATTGGATCTGAAACAGTAATTTGTTGAGAAGCTTTGAAGTTGAAATTTAATGTTGAAATTCATTTACGATTACTCTTTGAATTCAATGAGCTGCAGACAAACGCTGGGATTCATTTTTAGTTGATTGCATTTGCGTGAATTTTCCTGCAATCAAGATTTCAAATGTATGTCGTGAATCCAGCTTTTCGAGAACACAACTTCCACTCGGGAAAGATCTCATGTTAGTTATGGAATTTTCGCAAATATAAAGAAAATTTCCTAAGTTAAACTAATTATTTGAATGGTGTTGTTTCAGAATTAAGTGTTCCCACTAGTAGCTATACGATGAAAGGACTATTGTTTGCCTCGACGGAGGGCCTCGAGTGACATAAAGATGGAGATTCCTAAGAGCTTAGACCGCCATTTGGGGTATGTTAGGACTAATACGAAGAACTAATGAGCTCGAAATGTTACTTAGATAAATCCTCAATTTGCTCATGGTTTGAGAATAAGGAGTGATATATCAATTTAATCAATTAGAGATTCTCCTAGTCCGAAGACGATCTTGATCCCGTGTTAGCATGAGATCTAATCAAGGAAAGAGAAAACCCTTTCAGATCTTAAGGATGAGACATCATTCTTGTCAGAAATCTTCAGTTGCTCTCATTTCGAAAGCAAGAAATTCATGTCATAAGAAATGGGTATGAAGTATTGGAAAAGAAAATACCTGTGATCTTATAGAGAATTTCTATTTAAAAGTAATTGATTAGAATCATGTTTCAGGAATGAACATGAACCTCTATTAAGTGAAAAATCTGGTTAGAGGAGGAATCCAAACTATACTACCTTGCTCTCACAAATCTCGGGGATTCAACTCGGGGATACAGAACTGTGATTAGGATGCAGGAATTGATAATTTCACAGTAGTGAAATCCTCAGTGTTTACTTCCAACAATAACTGTTCACCAGTTTTTTTACATTAGATTTAATTTTTTCCTTTATATTAAAATGTAGGGATTCGGTTGTTAAAATTCTCATTAGTTACTTAAAATTTTCATCTAAACTAGATGTCTAAATAGTGTAGAACTTGAGTAGTTGGGTAGTTGAAGTAAATCTTTTCAATCTGTGGGAACGAGCATCCTGACTTATAGGTCCACTTTAGTACTTGTACGAATTCAGCACTTACGCTTTTAAGACCAGCAAATTTTAATCGAGTTTAGTGAATAAAATTATTCTTCTTATGAGCATACAATGTATTTTTGGTATGTATCAGTTTTTGTGCCTAATTCTAGAGCCACTTTTGGTCTTCTAGTAATGGTTTCACACTTGAATATGCACAACTTTGGTCCAACGCTTTGACACCAAGACGGGGAGAGAAAGAATTTAAAAATCAATATTCTGACAAATGAGAGAAATGCTAATTTGGACATTTTTCTTTGTTTAACAAAATTTTTAGAAAATCAACAAAGGCGCTTAACAAAGAAAGGGTCAATAAGCTCATTCATCTTTGGAAGCTTAATGAATATACAAATTTTGTTATCACTGACTCTATTTGATCTCAGTTTGTTTCCACTTTCAGGAAAATATTAAATGCATAGAAATTTAGAAGCATAACGGCTACCTCTTGATACAGAAATTGAAAGAACCATGAAAAACCTGAGAAAAACTACCAGTGCTGAAGATAGAAGTATGGTTAATAAAATAGAAAGATTGCGACCATTCCGTAAGAAGAAGCAGCTGCAGAGACCACGTATGCCTGGGACACAATGGAGGAATTTTGGAGGTCTATCTTTTAGGAAAAGTACTATGTTGTGAGACAACCCCCTATTGAAGCAAACAATTTTGAGCTGAAGCCAGCTTTGATTATAATGGTTCAACATCACGCTCATCACACCCTTCGTAAGATCCAAAATGAGCATCCGGGAGATTTAAGGAGGGGACGGTAAACACCGGTGGAAACCCGAATGGAGCGAGATTTGATGTGGCTGCTTCAACTCTTCCCATTCTCATTGAGAGATGTAGCAGCCACATGGTTTGACTCACTGCTAGTGGGATCAGTGAATACTTGGGAAGAACTGGTGGAGGCATTCATGAGCAGATTTTTCCCTCCAACTCTCACCGTTGCTGAGAAGAGGAGAAATCATTGTCTAAGCAAGGGAGGATTTAGAGTCTCTACATAGCATGGGAGAGGTTCAAGAGACTGTTGAAGAGGTGACCTATGCATGGGATAGATCTGACAACACATATGGACATTTTCTACCATGCCATGAATTATACCTCCAAGGGTATAATTGATGATCTCATTGCAGGTTTTAATCTCAGAAGAACATGGGAGATGGAGGTATGCAAGTTATTGAAGACCTTGCCAAATGCAACTACAAGACTCCATCTAAATCTTCAAGGAGCAGCAGCAGGATGAGGGGAAATGGTCTGATTGGATTGGATAGAACTACAACCATAGAAGCCAAGCTTGATGTAGTAATGAACAAGCTGAGTAGCAATGAGAAAGGATGCACACTGCACATGAAGTCGAGCTGTCGGTGAGCATGAAGGAGAAATAGTGCTAAGGGGTTTGAGTGAGAAGAACCTTACTGTTGAGGAAACAAAGTATGTGAATGAGCAGAGAAGTTGCTTCACTTCAAGCCTAACCCCAACCTACCTACACACACATAGTCAAAGACTAAGAAAACCATGAAAGCTTTTCCTATAGCTGTGAGCACAACAGGTCCTAGACACGGATAGAACTACCATTAGGGCTTATACTCACCCGGGTTTCAAAGCAACAACAACATCAACAAATAAGCGTAGAAAACAAAGCAGATTATCAAAGGTCGAAAAGGACTCATCCTTCAAGATCGGGATGTTTAATTTCATGTTAGATAACAAAAGGATTTTGAATCTGCATGAGAAATTTTTTTCTGACCTTGAAAATTTCTAAGAAAATACAACATTATTTCAAGTAAACACCAATGCTTCTTTGAAGAATCTGGAGATATAGATTGGGTAGCTGGCTCAAGCTATGCAAAAAGAGCCTAAAGATTGTATGGCAGTAACTCTTAAAAGTGGCAAGGAGTTAGATGAAATGAGAGTAGAAAGGAAAAATACTGATGAAGAGAAACAAGCTGAGATTGGAGAAGAAAATGAGCAGAATAGTTCAGAAGCTACAGAGAGGGAGAAGTTAGCAGAACTACATTCCAAGCAGCAGGGAAGGAAGGCAGGAGTGAAAGCCTATAATCCTCCAATTCCATTCCCTCAGTCGAAGAAGGCAAAACCAAGAAGGGGGCTTCTAAATTCTTAAACATGTTTGAAGAAGATAGAGATCAACATTCCTCGCAGACATTAACTCAAATGCCTCATTATGCAAAATTCGTGAAAGATCTGTTGAGCAAAAATAGAAAGTTTACTGAGGAAGGGATAGTGAGCTTAAATGCAACCTGCAGTGCAGTAATTCAAAAGTCCATTTAAAAAAAAAGGTAGGATCTAGGTAGCTTCACTATACCCTGCATGATTGGTAATGTTGACATGGGAAAAGCACTGTGTGATTCTAGAGCCAACCCACAGCCATAACCCTGCAGATGGTAGACAGGACATTGGCCCATCCTAAGGGTATCCTTGAAGATGTGTTGACTGGGCTGTGGAAAATTTGGTCTTCCAGTGGACTTCATAGTCATAAATATAGAGGAAGACAAACAAATCTCACTGGTGTTAGGAAGACCCTTCTTAGCAACAAGAGCAGCATTGATTGATGTGAAAAAAGGAGAACTAACTCTCAGGGTTGGAGATGAAGTAGTGCATTTCAATCTCAATGATAGTCTAAAACAACCAAAACTCAGAAGTGCTGACTGTGAATTTGTAGAAGCAAAAATTCCTGTCAGTTCTAAATTGACTACTGATTGTAATATTCAGAATTTAATGAATGAGAATGAGATGAATTTCTAGTATCTTGAGCATCTTGAAGTTGAATTTCTGAACTCAAATTTCAAACTGAAAGATTCAGTATTCAGTATTAGAGAGAACAATGTAGAAAAATCCAGCAGTTATGAAGAAAACAAAAGTTTAGAAGGTTTAATACTAAAGGAATTGCTTGAACACTTAAAATATGCCTTCTTACAACCAGAAAAAGGAAAGCCAATAATCATTTCAGTTGGATTAACTAAGCTGGAAGAGCAAAAATTGATGGAGACTCTCTTAAAATATAAGGAAGCAATGGCTTGGTCTATAGAAGATTTGAAAGGAATTAGTCCTTTAGTCTATATGCACAAAATTCTGTTGGAGGAGAATGCTAGAACTTCTATAGAGCATTAGAGAAGGCTGAATCCAATAATGAAAGAAGTAGTCAAAAAAGAAGTACTGAAATGGCTAAATGCCGGCTTCATATATGCAATTTCAGACAGTCCTTGGGTGAGCCCAATACATGTGGTTCCCAAGAAGGGAGGATTCACTGTGATCAGAAATGAGAAGAATTAATTGATTCCTACAAGAACTGTAACAGGATGGAGAGTGTGCATAGACTACATGAAACTAAACACTACTACCAAAAGGGACCATTATCCTCTACCTTTCATTGACCAAATGTTGGACAGGTTAGCAAGGCACTCCCATTACTATTTTCTTGATGGATATTTCCGGTTATAACTGCATTTCGTAATAGCCCCCGTAAGATCGGGAGAAATCAACATTTACATGTCCTTATGGTACTCTTATGCCTTTGTAAAGGATGCCATTTGGATTATGTAATGCTCCTGTCACCTTTCAAAGATGTATGATGTCTATATAATCTGATTTGGTGGAAGAGGTTATGGAAATATTCATGGATGATTTCTCATTACATGGATACAGTTTTGAAGATTGCCTGAAAAACTTAGAAACAGTACTTCAGAGGTGCCAAGAGAAGAATCTAGCTTTAAACTGGGAAAAATGTCATTTCATGGTAACTGAAGGTATTGTTTTAGGGCACAGGATTTTTGCTATTGGATTGGAAGTAGACCAAGCAAAGATTGTGTTGTTATAAAAACTCTCATGCCACCTACAACAGTGAAGGCATAAGAAGCTTCCTGGGACATGCTGGATTTTATAGAAGATTCATTAAGGATTTTTCAAAAATCTCCGGACCATTGTATAGACTGCTGGAAAAAGATGCAAAATTTGATTTTAATGAATCATGCATATTTGCATTTGAGGAAATTAAATCCAGATTAGTATAAGCTCCCATCATGCTGACACCAGACTGGAGCAATGAATTTGAAATTATGTGTGATGTTAGTGATTATGCAATGGGAGTTGTATTGGGACAAAGAATTGAAAAGATATTCAAGGCTATATACTATGCTAGCAAAACATTCAACGAAGCATAAGAAAACTACTCCACCATAGAGAAGGAGATGCTGACAATGGTTTTTGCTTATGAAAAATCTAGGCCTTATATATTGGGGTCCCATGTTGTTATACACACTAATCATGCTGCAATTAAATATCTAATGACAAAGAAGGATGCAAAGCCAAGACTGATCAGATGGGTGCTACTGCTGCAAGAGTTTGATCTTGAAATCAAAGATAAGAAGGGTAGTGACAATGTGATAGAAGATCACTTGTCTATATTGGAGAGAACTGTTGAAACAGAAAAGGGAGCAGAAATAGCATAAATTTTTCCTGATGAGCAGCTATTAATGTTATCAGTACAAACACCCTGGTATGCTAATATTGTCAATTACTTAGCTTGTGGAATTATGCCATGTGAACATAGCTACCAACAAAAGAGGAAATTGAGAACTGATTGTAGATTATATATATGGGATGACCCACTGTTGTATAGAAGAGGAGTAGACATGATCATAAGGAGATGTTTCCTAGAAACAGAACAAGGTGGTATTATGGAAAAATGTCATGCATCACCATATGGAGGACACTTTGCAGGAGACAAGATAGCCCAGAAAATTCTCCAATCAGGATTTTATTGGCTTACTCTATTCAAAGACTGTTTTGAATGGGTAAAACATTGTGATGCTTGTAGAGAATGACAAACATAAGGTAAGAAATGAAATGCCCCCAGGGAATTCGTGGTAAATCTTTATGTATGGGGAATAAACTTTATGAGACCTTTTCCATCATCATTTGGCAATATATACATTCTCTTAGCTGTGGATTATGTATCCAAATGGGTGGAGGCAACAACTTGTCCTAGAAATGATGCCACTGCAGTTGTTGGGTTTATACAAAGAAGCATTTTGAGCATATTTGGGGCACCCAGAACAATCATCAGTGATGAGGGAAGCCATTTTGCAAATAAAGTTTTTGCAAAACTCATGAGCAGATATGGAATCAAACATATGATGGGATTGGCTTCTCACCCTCAATCTAATGGGCAAGCTGAGATTTCCAATAGGGAGATAAAGAAAATTCTAGAGAAGCACAAAGAATGCAAGCAAAAGGACTGGTTTATAAAGCCAGGATGATGACCGGATGAGAACTGCTTACAAAACTCTCATTGGAATGTCCCCATACAGAATTGTATATGGAAACCTGTCATCTCCCTTTAGAATTGGAATACAAAGCTATGTGGGCCATCAAGAAATTGAACTATGATTTCCAAGTCGCTGGCGAAAAGAGAGATTACTCTAAATGAATGAACTGGAAGAATTGAGAAATGAAGCTTATGACAATGCCAGAATCTACAAGGAAAAGACCAAGAGGTGGCATGATAAGAAAATCCTAAGGAGGAAGTTCAAGGCAGGAGAACAAGTTCTCTTATACAACTCTAGGCTCAAGCTCTTTCCAGGGAAACTGAAATCAAGATGGAGTGGTCCATATACAGTGTCAACAAGTACACCCTTTAGAGCAATAATACTAAAGACTGAATCCAGAAATGAATATGTAAATGGTCAGAGGTTAAAGCATTATCTTGGAGGAAGCATACATGAAGTAGATCCAGATTTTGAAACGAGAAAAGAAAATGATTGAAATTAAGACACTCTATAGCCAATGTCTAGCTAAGGACATTAAACTGATCAGCTTCTTGGGAGGCTCCCCAAGCTGAATTTAATTTTTATTATTTTTCTTATTTGCTTAGATTGATGTTGGTTATTTTTCTGTGATTTTGGATTATTAAATTTTGATTTGGTTAGAATTTTTTTGAAAGATTGCAATTTGTTAAATTTTTCTTATTTATTTTTAGATGTGAGGAATGAACTTGAATCATATCTATTGTAATGCACCCGCCCTCAAGCAATCTGTGTGAAAATGACTACAGGAGTATTTTCTCATTCCCTAAACTGAGATTACAAAACAATACATGTGACGCCCCAAATCCCGGGGTCCATTGACAACCCGTCAACCCGTGGAATACTTGTGTCTCATATCATGAGACCCATACATGAGTAAAATGGCCACATTGGCCCATACATCCATACTCACAAAAATACATCAACTATATTTTACCATAGTTCAAGAGTTAATATATCACTCTTAATATAACATGTTTCAATTGTAATAATTCATACATGTTTTACAAATTTCATATCAAAGTCACAGTCCGGCTTTCTTCTGAAAATCGGCCTCTAGTGAGCGTCGTCTTCCTGAACACTCCCTGTACCTGAAATAATGATCCCTTGACAGGGTGAGCAATGCCCAGTGGTGGAATTATCCTACATGGGTTACTCCCCACCTAAGTGCACATGTAATGATTCAACATAAACACATTCAAGCAAATACATGATCCTACTTGAATGTCTACGTGATATGGATGAGAATGCGATTCACCCTTTCCCACTTATGGAGCCCTCACTGACTCACTCACGCATGCCTAAGCCAAATGCGAGAAAAACATCAAGCTTAAAACAAAAGGTTTTTGCTCGAAAACGTACTACCGAATGCGAATATATCGGACTACCCGAGGCTTAATTGTCGGGTAATTTTTTCCGAACAATATGGTCGCCTGAGATGAACTCGTTGGATAACTTCAAGGCAATTCTTCTAAAATTCTTCCCGCAGTCTTTTCATTAAATCCATTTTCCATTTTTTCTTTCATGCCATGCACTCTGCTACACTAATTTCTAGGTTGCCCTACAAGATAGCGAAATGCATTATGCCATTTCCAAACCACACATGCCAATATGTCAATTATGCATATATTAACATAAATTAACTCACAAAATCATGTTATTCAATTCTTAGCAATAACATCAAAATTAGCTCACTTGAGCTAATCAACAATCCAATTTAATTCCAATGGCTCTCACACACCATATTTTATATAATTCAAACACTATGTTAACACACTAAATTCATGCATTAACAATTTCTTTCCACACACCCAAGTCATTCATTACAAGCAATTTCATGCAAATAACACATGGACATTTTCGTCCACCATGCAAACCGAGACTGCTTTAACAGCTCCCAAACTCAACAGCGGTCAGTCTCGTGGACAACCTTCACCTAGCACTGCCCACTTTATGGAACCGAACCATGGCCATTTCCGGCCCAACAACACCCAAACCATAATTTATTGCATAAATTATCACACAAACCACCCAAACAGTCCTAAACTATCCAAAACGGGTTCCAAATTTTCCAACAATGCAGTCCCAAGTTTTGGGACTGACCAAATGACCATTCACAGCCTCAAACAATCCAAACCATTTACAAGGCTCTTAGAAACCTAAAATAACTGAGTAGGAGAAGACCCCTGTTCTCGAGTCATTAAAAATCCACAAAACTTCAGGCTCACGCAGAAATTTCGCAGATAGTAACAACTTCGCTTCTTTGCCCAACGCGAATCAATCTAGAGAGAAGTTGCACTTTCTCTCTCTAAAAACCCTCCATTTTCTCAAAATCTGTTCTCCCCTCTCCCACTGCCGGATTCCAGCAAAACTGGAGAAGAGAAGTCTCCTTTTGTTCCCCTCTTTGCCACATGTCCAATTGTCATTGGTTGGTAGTATTCCTTATCCATTTAATCCACCAACTTTGGATTTATAACCAATTAGAAGATGCCACATGTCACCCATGGGCCCCACACTTGAGCTCAAGTTGACTCATTCTGCATCTAACACGTGGCACACTGTGAGCCACTCAAAATGTGTCAAGTGTCCTGCACTACGCTCGTTGCCTTGAAAACATGCAAATTCTGACTGTCTCGGAATTTGATGAAATTCGACGTGGTAGCTAGATTTCACGAGATGATTCCAACAGTGAAGTCTGTTTCATCATCTGAGATCTATAAAAATTCCAGATTTTGACCAAAATTACCATTTTGGCCTTTTTCAGAAAATTAGATTTTCTCGGGGTTTCACAATACATATCTTAAGTTTGGGGGAGTTTGCTACCAATTGCTTGAATGCTATGTTGATGTGTTGAGATAGTTGTTCATGATTGAATTGATGATTTTCTGTGACTAAATATGTCTTCACAATGCTTGAATTGAAAATTTTGACTGAGTTGTGAGTGATTAATTGAGTTAGAAGGTAGTTTCAAGTTGCAGAAATTTGGGGAAATAATCCTTAGTCGTGACAAAGAAATTTGTGTCGCGACATTGTTTTATAAGTTAGGAAAAAAGGTTGTCGCAACAAAAAATTTAATGGTCAAGACAATTTATAAGAAGATTAGGTATGTTCAGTAAAAACTTGGGCGGCGGAACTTCGTGAAATATGATATCGTGACCTTTGTTTTCCTATTGCGTGGGAATTTTCGAAACTAAAGTAAATGACAACGAAGCGATTATGTGACCACCTTCACACAGTGTGTGTCGCGACCCACTTTTCAGTTTGTTGAAACTAATCTCTGTCACGACAGGAATTTTCTTGCCGTGACCCAGATTGTAACCTATAGGCAATTGCTGAGTCCAATGACATGTGTCGTGACAAAAATTTCTAATGTTAAGACTCGTCATTGTTACGACCAATCTAAAGTGTGTCGCGACATGAGGTTTTAAATAATAGAGACTGGAGCGAAAATATTAATTTTGAGGGTTACAAAATAAATTATGCAGTTAAAATAAAGGTTGTTGTTGTTGTGACCTAATCATTTATTGTCGCGACACACGAAGAGAAACATTCATCTATCGAGCCATTAACTGAAGAATGTTTCAAAACTGAAAGCCCTCATCCTTCAAAATGCCTCAAATCATTCGCACCTTAAGCTAATTTCAACTCTCTACCTCTCTTTGTCTTCCCTAAACACTAGAGTTTAGAAGCCTTGACCATACCATGTCTGATCCTATCACCTTGATTCCAAACCTTCAAGAAGTCATGGAAGAGTGCATTGAGCCGGAAATTCAAATAGAAAAAAAATCATCAAATAGCAGCTGTGCACGTTGAGAACATGGATAATGAAAATGAAAAGCAACAGCAGACAGAAGAAGAGTAAAAAAAAAAAAAAGAGGAACTAATGAAGCTGGGGTAGAAAAGAGGAAAGACATAGCAAGGAACTTCGTTTCAGAAAGGGCATCAACTTTAATGGAAGAAAGTTTGAAGGAAAGGGGCTTCATTACTGAAAGGGGGTTTAAAAAGGCTATCTCTCCTTTTGTTGAAGTGCTTGAAAAGAAAGGATGGCAATCACTAGGTGAACATAGAGAACCTGGGTGTGCTTCTCTAGTGAAAGAATTCTTTATGAACATGGTAGAGAAAGAAGAAAAAAGGTATATGTCAGAGGACACTGGGTGGAGTTCAGCAGAGAAAAGATCAATAGATTGTTCAATCTGCGTGTGCAAAAGGATGGTGGAAAGTTCAAAAAATAGATTAAGGAACCAAAACTCCAGAAAATAATAGACCTACTTATGGCTGGAAAGGGAGAATGGAAGGGGACAAAGAAAACCCCTTGTAGATCCATTGCCAGAGGAGACTTAACTAAAGAAGCCAAGGTATGGTTATACTTTATCAAGTCTGTCCTTCTGCCATCTAATCATCTTAATTGATTGAGGAAAGAGAAGCAATCCTCCTCTATGCACTACTAAGAGACTCTGAAGATAAATGTAGGAAAAAATTATTGAGAAATCCATCTTACGGTATTCTGAAGGCAATTGCAGGGGAATGATTCCACACTCAGGAACAATAACCAGACTCTACATCCAAGGAGGAGTCAATGGAGAATGGGGAATTGAGGAAACCTACCCTAGAGCCTCCCCTTTGACCTTAACAAGTGTAACAAAAGGACCAAAGGACAGAGGGAAGGGCGAGAAAAAAGAAATAGAAGAAGAAAAGGGGAATGAAGGATGCACTGAGCTCGAACAGTAGGAAAGTCCAAGTCAAATGCAACCAGAAGTTCAGAGGAGTCAGAGCCAATTATGGAATGCACCCCCAGAGTTAAGACAAAACCAGCTTGAACAAGCTGAAAGTTTAGGGCATAACTGCAATCATACAGAATTGATAGAACTACTGATGTTTATGCGGCAAGAGATGAAAGTGAGAGATGACCAGTTGAAAACACAACTCCAGCTCAGAGATGAGTATTTTGATAAAGAGCTCAAAAGAAGAGACCAGAATTTAGAAGATGCACTGAAAAAAAGGGATGAAGAGTGGAGAGTAGAAATAGAGAGAAGGGATATAGAGTGGAGAACAATCTTGAGAGATAGAGAAAATGCCTTGAAGGCAAGCATGGATTCAAGAGATAACACTATAAGGAAAAAGTTAATCAATGACACGTTTAATGTGTCATTGAAGAGTTACAATGACACTTCCCTAAAGTGTCATGGTCTCGACTATTATTGTATAAGTTTACACATAATGACACTTATTTCGAGCGTCATCTTTGTGAATCAAAACTATGACATTCATTTAAAGCGTCATTCTCTACTCATAATATTTCAATCTAATAACTTAACAATGATACTTATTTGAGTGTCATTGATTTTTATATGTTTTTGTTTTAGAATCATGACACTCATTACAGAATTAGCTCATCATTTTATCCACATTAAAAATCTTATTTATAATAATTTCATTTGTTATAAATCTTGATATAACAATATAATTATTTAAAATATATTTTTATAATAAGAAGTAATATAGAGGAGAAAAAAAAAATATCAAAGTCATATGGATAAAGCTACAAAGCTATCGATATATACATTGATCCAAAATTACAACAAATATTCCCAACAAGTTTCATAGATTCAATGGGTAGGAGTACAAAATATTCTTTAATTTGTTGGTAGTGGAGTACCTTTCTATGAGAGAGTGTTAAGCCTATCAAAATCACCACATGAGTCCATTTGTTCCTGTTCAACTGTAAAAATTAAATTTTTGATATAGAAAACCAAGCAAAAAACTTTGTAGAGTACCAACTAGACTAAGACATTGATTTATTATTTTGATGAGTGCTAGTGTGGTAATTTTCAAGGTATTAAATGAACATTGAACTCAAATTAGAATAATACCTCGTCAAAAAAGAAATCTAGCAATGATAACTTGTAAGATACAAACTGACTTGATGGAAACTGACCTATAGAAAAAAGAGAATGACATAAAACAAAAAGGTTGACATAACATTATGTACATTCTTAATATCTGAAAAATAACAAAGTGCTTCACAATAACAAGAATTATAGGATATATAACCATATACTTGAGTATAAATTTCTAAACTAGAAATAAGTAAAGTATTAAAGCCTAAACAAAGTGAAATTCAATTTATTCTAGGGTTTCAATAGAATTGAAATTTCAAATAAAATATACAAAATGGATTAATGTTATTAGCACAAAAATCTAAGCTATATACTTATAAAATAATATAATAAAACACATGAATGTGTAACAAATCTTAAAACCTTAATAATCGAGACATAAAAAGTTTCCAATGCTCAATGAAAATAGAGATATCTTGCATACACTTAGTATCAATCCAAAAAGCCAAATTCTTGATTCTACCATAACGTGATTTTCGACTTCCCAAAATAAAATTCCTGTATTTTGGCAGGTTATAATAAGATAATATTTAAAAGAGACAAGGAATATATCTAAAAGAGGCAAGGATAGTACCATAAATAAGTCAACTCCAATCACTATTTAAATATCTCTATTTTGTCATGAGGAAAAGATTCAAAATACGCAAAGGAGTAGTAAAGTAATAAAACAATTGTAATGTCAGAATTGATATATAAATCAAATTTATAAAATCTCTTAACCTCCACAAATACAAAAAAATTTAACAATAAGTTTATTTTTATATGAAGTTAAACTCATCAACTACAGTAAAATAATAAAAGTTCATAACATGTATTTTTGTGAATGAAAATACAAAACTCTCTTTCAAATGTAATTAAAAATGATTCTGAGAAAAATGTTCATAAATTTATGGAGGTGACTACTTGTTCTAGATATAACTTACTAGGAAAATCATAGTAATACATTATGCTTTCAAATAAATACATCATAAAATTGCATAGATTCAAATCATCCAATGTGAACATCATCAAAATATTATTTATCATAAAGTACTTTGATAGGTTATTTACCAACAAAGCAAAAAAATTGATACAAATATAAGGCAATTCATTACATTGTACCTTCAAGCAAAAGTTATTATCAATTAAGTCACTAGTAGGACCTATTCTGATCGTACTTCATTTATCTCCATTTCGCTATAAGACTTTTTCCCATTAAACTAGTAACGAGTAACATACACCATTGATTAGTTAAGTTGATATAGTAAACAATAGGAATATTCTGAAAATTTATTAATGAATATAGATTAACCTTTGTTGTGAGATGCCTTGAATCAATTATAATGTCCTTAATGTATCTCATTACATAATATCCACATTCTACACTACTTAGCTGCCTGGGACACTATAAATGAAAATGTAACCCATTATATTGTGATCCTTAAATTAAAGTATATGATTTTTAGTACTTTAATACTATGAAATAAATTTATAAATACAATCAAAAAATTGAAATAATTTATACTAACCATGACCTTTACCGTATGAAATCTATTGAATATTTTACGCTTTGTGGTGATGGATCTTGTACCCTATACAAGACAATAATATAAAGTATATATCATCAATCATTAGTATTGAAATTTATAAACTTACATATTAACAATATCCTTCAAGTCATCACATGGTTGATGTAGCATCGGAATTAGTGAGTATGTTGTCATTGTCCTTGTCTCTAGTGCTACCAACACTTGATGAAAGCGAAATATTTTATATTAAGTGAGAATCTAGTAAAAAATATAGAGTAAACTTATATCTATAATAAAACTTACTCTGGGTTGTATGGAATAAAAATATAGTCATCACGACTTGCATTCATTAATCGTTTTGCAATAACCCTTGACCTATTTTCCTTGAATTTGCTTCTCCGTTCCGACTTTAGAAACCAGTCTTAGGGTTAACAAAGCAAACCGTTCTTTCATCTTTGCATCGACCATGCTTCTTATATACAAATGCCTAATTGAAATTCAAAAATCATTAAAAAAAATTATGAATATTTGACATGCACCAAATATATTAGTAAAATGGAAAACTATAATGTAACTAAGTAGATAAAAAAAAAAAAAGCAGAAGTTCTCTCACCATGTGTAGAATATGATACAATTGTTTGACACTTCCTTTGATGAGATTATCATATCCATATCTTCTTTCATGAGAAAGTTTCTAAAACCCTCTCCAAAAACATCACTTGGAATGTCTACTGGTCTTACTTTTTGATCATTGAACATTAGACTAACCATGGTGTCAAAGTTCTTGATATCTTGAGAAGTTTTCACATTTGCCTTTTAATTCTATTTTGTACTCCTTTCTATTTTCCAATTTCTTGACTTCCTATAAAAACATAATGTTGAGTATCTCTTTATGTAAATTGAAACACAAATTATACTCATTAATTATATGTAAATATATAAAAATACTACTTTGGTTAGGATGAGAGCGGGAATGATCAAATGGCGGACCTGAAACTCCATACCCAAGCAGCTTCTCGATAGTAGTAATGTCATCAGGGAATGGGGTGGAAGTGATGTATTTGGTTAGTAGGATCATCCACTACTACAAGGTAGTTGGGGCCACATTCACGTACAATTGTCCGCTCATGTATATTTTCCTTCGTTGTCCTGACCAGTTGACATTTTCTCACTATGGAATTATGACCAAAACAAATTAGTAGTCATGTTGAAGAAAGTTTCAGCGTGTAGTATAAAGAGTTGCATTTTCAAACTTTGACCACCTCACAGAGTTTTAGGTTTACAAGCATTGCCAGTGGCAAACTGGTTAATTAAAAAATAAATACCTTTTTGGAGGTTCTTTGGTGTTGGTTGATCTTCAACATCTTTGATGTAGACCTTTGAACAAATTCAGGTATCACAAGGTGGTTTGTTTTCAGGTTACAACTACCCATATCAGATTGAGGTGTAGTTGGTATAATTTCCAAAAGCTTTGCTAAAATGCTAGCCTCAAACTGAGCTTGTTGTTCTTTAGATGCTTTCACAAAATCTTACATTGCACGATCAACCACAGTACGAAAATACTGTCGATGAGTGTAATGTTTCCCTTTACCTCATACTCGACCGCTATATTTAGGATTACCTAATGCTTGTGTAAGTATATCATCACTCCCATAGTAACTTTGACTAGTCTCTTGAGAATCCTTCAAGAGCTCATCCTACAACAAAATACATAGTTATAAAGTTATGTTCCAAATAGGTAAACAAATAGTTTTTGTCTAAACATACTAAGTTTAGGTTATAAATAAGAACCTATAATCTTCTCCACAACGGGTATGACAACCTCATCATAGTTTCCTTCTTTCTTTCCCTTGCTTTTTAAAATGCTTCTATCAATACTTTTCAGTACACGCGAGATGTCACCATCTATGAAATTATACAATTGACATCATGCATATAGTTAGTTTTTGATAAATGTTTAGTATAATGAAAACATCTATAAATATAAAAAAACCATTTTCACATGTATGAATTCTTAGAAAACTTAAAGTTAATATATATATTAACTTACCAAATCTCAGTCTTGCACATCCTTTTCTACTTAAGCGGTGATTGTATGCATGTTTCTTCCTTCTCTTTACGAACTATCCTAGAATTCACTGATTTATAAATAAGATTTAATATGTACATTTCACTAAGGCAATTAATGAATTTAATTCATCACATGTTAATAGAAGTAGCATGGTTTTATGGTTTTACTTGAAATGCATTAGAGAGCCTATCTTTGACAAGGATCTTCCAATCTTCATCTTCAATGAAACTATATTCAACTGGGGGTTTCTTCAACATTTCTGGTTGATCTTTGAAAGGGATGATGTGATTCACAGTCAAGTGGTTCTTAAATGTTCGAAAACTTCTTCCTATTGTTCGCATGCAATTTCTCCTGCTTCTTATATCCAATGTAAAAGAAGTCTGCAAATTATTAGTATCTTTATCTTTTAAGGAATAATAATATGTTAGCAATAGTCTTTTAGAGTATAAATAGGTTACCTCAATTGAATCCCACAATTTTTCCTTTAATTGAATGGGAACATCTCCCCAGTCTTTATATCTAATAGGCACCATTGTCCTTGCCAATACACCCAAGTAACTTGTGAGATGCACAAAAGTATCACCAACAAAAATCTCATCTTGGTTGTACTTGATGAGAAGCTTTATTCCTTTGCTCCTATTCTTAATAACCATTGCTTTTCGGGTCATTCTTCGAGACTTCCTCTTTATAGGTTTTTGCCCATCATCTGCATCCATGCCTATAAGCAATGAAAATTAAGATACATTAAAATTATTGTGAAGAAGAATAGAGGAACCAATTGAAATACCTTTTTCTTTGTCCTTAAACATTGTGATATCTCAATAAAAGAACGTTAAGCTCTAAAACATTTAGGAGAACAATTATAATCAACTAGATGAAGGAGACTTATTGTAAAACAATCCAAAGTAAATATAAAACATAAACATAAAATCTCTCATCCATATATATATATATATATATATATATTGAGAATCAACAATGCATATATAATAATGCTCATCCGTGCAAACATACATGAAAATTACATAAATAAATTAGCCAAAAGGAGTTTGGATGCATTATCATTCATAAATATATTATATTACATCATTAGCAAAACTTGCATTTGAATCACATGGAAGATTTGTTTTCAATCCAAATCCCTTCACTATCTTCCATGCATATGGCAAGTCATCCATATCATCAAGTGAATATATTTTTGGAATTGCACTAATAGAAGGATTATGTTCAGCTGGAACTTCTATAAGGTCATCAACACCCTCCTTATGTAAGAAGTCTTTTTGTGATAGGACGATTGACCATCTCGGCTCAAGTTGGTCTTGCACATAGAAAACCTGCTTTGCTTGAGATGCTAAAATGAATGAATCTGATTTATACGCCACCTTTGTCAAATCAACCAATGTAAAACCAAGTTCATCAACTAATCATAGTTATTATTGTCAACCTAGTCACACTTGGCTTGGAATTCTAAACTTGATTGTAATCAGATCCCAAATCTCGATAATAATCCCATAAAACATAGCTCACTAAATATTGGATTCTTATCATTTGCACTTGTAATTTGCATTGTTGATGCTACAACACTAACTCCACTATTTTGTGTTGTGCGTAAATCATCTTGTTCCTTTGTATGGTAACGACACCCATTAATGGTATATCCATTATACTTGGACACATAGTGGCTAGGGCCATGTGCTATTCACTTAAGGGTTTCAGCTACATGTTCTTGGTTAACAATGGCAACATCAACCTACACAAATTCCTGATTGTTATTAATTATTTAAATTTCTAATGTTAAAAAATATGATTAATATGACAAATATTCTAATACCTTTTCCCTCAACCAATAAGTAAAAGCACGCCTATGCTCATCTTGTAGCCACTTTTGACTCTTAAGCTTGGCAAGGATTTTATTTCAACCATGTCATGTATGCTCTCTCTATAAATCACATAATAACTTTTATTTAATATTGTAAATTTATAAAAAATAATAGAATAAAACACAAATGGGTGTCCTTACTCAAAATAAGGTTTCACAATAGATTATGTTCTCAACACATAATGATAATGCTTGCAACAAAACAATGGGATCAACTTTCATGACAAAACTTCACAGTAGAGGTGTGCAATTTTGTGGTTAATTCTTGGATTAATAAGATACAATTGTATCCACTTGACAAGTATTCGTACAAAAACTCGATAGCTTTCTGTAATGTAACATTCAGCAATGCCATTCACGGCGTTACAGTTCACAGCACACATAACTCTTTGTGCCTCATGAACCTTTCAAATGGGTACATCCATCTAAGATAAACTGGTCCACAAAGTCTTACCTCTCTTACAAGATGCACCGTCAAATGGATCATGATGTCAAAGAAAGAAGGTGGAAAGTACTTTTCAAGCAAGCACAATGTCACAACCAACTGATTTTGCAATTCATCCAGTGTAGACACATCAACCACTTTGCTACAGAGAGCATTGAAAAAGAAACTCAACCTATAAATAGCAAGTCGAACATGCTTTAGAATTGGTAACAATTGTTGCATTAGTGTATGATAATCTATGTGATTTTTAGGCAATAAACGATTACACTTACAGATACAAGGTTTCTAAAGTTTGAACAATATCCCTCAGGAACTTTCAAGTTTGCTAATGTTTGACAAAAAAACTTCTTCTCTATTCTATAGAGTGTGTAGCAAGATGGGGGAAGATAAGTTCATTTTGTTCTGACATGGTATAATTCAGACCTTATAAAGCTATCTCCATAAGATCTAAACGGTAAATTTAATTGCATCCTTTGTCTTCCCTTGAGTATTAAGTAATGTACCAATGATGCTTTCACATACATTTCTCAATGTGCATCACATCAAGTTATGGCGAACATGTAGATATCTCAATATAAGATCAAAGAATATGGACTTCTTTTTCCAACAACATGCAACATTGCCTTTAGACTTATCTTATTCTTTTTATTTCCCATGAATTACAAATATTATCATTTTGTGCAATATAGCCTCTCAACAATGGTTGTGGGGGTGATCGAAGTCTTGCTCACCATTAAATGCCTTTTTTTGTCTCCTATAAGGATGGTTGCATGGAAGTACCTATGGCCAAGTGTATGAGTTCTTTTTCCTATGTTTCAATCTCTGGGAATCTGTTTCTTCACCACATATAGGGCAAGCAAAGTACCATTTAACTGTGCAACCTGATAAGTTGCCATATGTTGGGAAATCACTGATTGTCCATAATAAAACAGCCTTCAATGTAAATAATTCTTGTTTATATGCATCAAAAGCTTCAATCCCCACCTCCCACAAAAGTTTGAGATCTTCTATCAAAGTGCCAAATAAACATCTATGTCATTGCCGAGGTTAGTAGTGGACCTGATATCAAACGAAGGATAACAACATAAATTTTCTCTTCATGCATAACCATGGAGGAAGGTTATAAATGATTATTATAACAGGCCAACAACTATGCCTACTACTCAAGGAACTATGGGGATTTATACCATCAGCTGAAATGGCAAGTCTAAGATTTCTAGGCTCTCCACCAAAATCTGCCCATCTATGATCAATTAACTTCCATGATGGGGAATCTAATGGATGACACATCTTCCCATCAAACTCTCTTTCTTGTGCATGCCAAGTGAGATCTTTTGCAGTTTTTGAGGAATGAAACATTCTCTTTAATCGTGGGATGGGTGGAAAATACCACATGACTTTAGCTGCAACTCCTTTTCTCTTTTTAGCTCCTAATGAATTAACCTTCCACCTTGAAGCTCCACAGGTAGGACAACAAGATGCATTTTTTAGTTCATTCCTATATAATATGCAATCATTTGGACATGCATGTATCTTTTCTACTCACGGCTGTACATTCAAATTCTTCTTTGCTTCATACATGGATAGTGGTAACTCATTGTTAAGAGGCAACATTTCACTAAGCAATCCCAATAGTTCTGAAAAGCCTTTATTAGACCATCCATATCGTGCTTTCAGATTGTATAATTTTACTAATGCAGATAGCTTGGTAAATTTTCTACAACCTAGATATAAAGGTTTCTTAGCATCTTGTAGTAATTTATTGAAAATTTCTTCATCAGCTTGAAAATCATCATGAGCAGCTTTTACCATCTCAATTGTATAGTCCACATCATCAAAGAACTGGTTGCAGTACAATTCTCCTTGGTAGTTGTTGGTCACTACTTGGACACCACTTCCATCTAACAATACAATGTAAAGGTAACTGATCAAATCCATAGAAAAACAAATGTTCTCGAATGATTTGAAGTGTGGAATATCAGAATTCCCACATTGTATGCAAGGGCATCTAATTGATATCTTTCTTGTTAAATTTTGTATTGCAAATGAGATAAAGTATTCAACCCCATCCTCATATTCCTTAGACCTTCGGTCCTTTGAAATCCAACAACGATCCATATCTCTAACACGTGAGAAATAAATTTCTATATTAAACACATAAATAACAAAGCCTATGTTAATGGGTTGAACAAAGCACATAAAAAGATGTTAATTATCAAGTAACTGAAATTTTAAAGGTACAATAATTGTATGAAAAAAGGTTAATTACTTTAAAAGGAAAAAAAATAGATTCGCAATATCTAAGTAATAAATTGGATGGTGTGGGTTCGTCATGTTATGTTAGGTCTATCTATTCTTATACTTCTAAGTTTAGCAAAACCAAAATCATAAGAAGTAGTAGTATCAGATTTCAAAAGGAGCGAAGTTTTCAGTTATTTGCAAATATAATAGTTGGAAATGGGTGACTATGCCCAAATGGGTCGAGCTTATTGAATTAGCACATATCAACAGACCCAGCTCCAATTTATGTCTACTTTTATTCCTCCCACTTTTGGATAGCCTAGCCATCTGGACACGAGCCAAAATGGACCGAATAGTAAAAAATTAAAAAATAAAAATAAATCACACTTTTATAAATTTTATATATTGTAAAATAAAGTTTTCTTTGATATATTTAGAATTTATTCTTATGTTCTTAAAGATTATATAAATAAAATTATTTTAGTAATATTTATAAGTGAGTTTATTTTATTTTCATCTTTTTGGTATTATTTTATTAAAACTAATTATTTAATAACTATTCTTTTCTATAAACAACTAATTTATATTTTTTCATAATATAAAAAATAATATTTTAACAATTAAAATATTATGTAATCATTAAAATTTAAAATAAAAGCGAGTCACACTATGGCGGGTAACCATTGACCCCAATGGGTTCTGGGCCCTGTCGGATGCAGTGATAATGAGTTCTATTTGGGATTTAGGGGTACGTACACATGCATGTACATACCACGTACATGCAACTATTCTTTACAATAAAGCATATAGACTAACTAATCCACGAGATTTAGCTTTATTTAAATGGTATAATCTGATGGGAGTTTCGGGAACATGAATCTGATAAACCAGTAAAATTTTTAACTGAAGTATATTGTGGTTTTTTTAATTATATATATCGATGTAGCAGCTCTACTCAATCTGAAACCATGGAATTATGAATGTGGTGCATGTGGGATAGACAAAATGCTATAAGAAAAGTCAAATGTCATTTACATTAAAATGCATCGATTGATATCATGGAAATATTCAATTTTGGTGAATGAGATACATCAGCCTTTATTTTAGAATTCATCCCAGTTGTGGAACAAGGAAGGCACCAATTTCCTAAAATTTTCAAGTTATGCAGCATTGTTAGGGATATCTCTTCTTCTACTAGCTCAAACGAGGATGAGAAAAAATGAGCTTGTAGGGGGGTCATAAGTTATTTTTATAAGATCTTTCAAACACCTATAATTTTTATCAAAAATACTTATGTGAAAAGATAAGTTCAAATAAACTGTAAATAAGCTTTCACAAACACACCCTATATCCAAAATCAAATATTGTTGGTATGATGTCCCATTCCCATGTATTTTGGGCTTCCATTTAACATAAACTTATGGGCACAAGTCAAATAACTTGTAACCCAATTTTAGGTAGATTTGATTATATAGAAAGAACCCACAAATAGTAAGATTTCCCTAATTCCATCACTTTTATTCAGTGCTGATCCAGAAAAAAAATTAAGTAAAGATCAATTTTCAACTTTGATCAATTATTTTTTTATAAACATTTTCAAAATGTTGATTCTAGTCACCTACATGAAGTGGATCCTTATGAATTTAGTGCAGTGTAAAACCTAGATTCCTAAGAATTTTTTTTTTTAATTTGTAATATTCTATTCTTACTTCTTTTTGTAGCACATGGCCCATATGCTTGTTGAACCTTATTCAACTCACAATTCCATTATTATTCTAGAAATAACATTTTTATTTTAATACAAATAGGTGTTTTATGCGATGGAATAAAGTTTCTAACATACAAATCATACTCAGCTCTTGGGAAAAGACAAATAGTCTAACCATTTTGAGCTTCACAGGCACCTCTCTAACTTTGTTCTGAAAATATAGTAATCAAAACATTTGGTTCTTTTTTGAAGGAAATTATTCTTGAAGCAGTTTTGAAAACACATAGAACACCATTTTGATGTTCTTTGAAAACTGTTTTTGTTTCTTGAATTTAGTGTTTTTTGTGTTTTTTGAGAAAGAAACAAAACATGGAACCAAAATTGTTCTCCCTGTTTTCCAGATTCTCATTGTTTTTGAAAACAAAAAACTGTTTTTAAAAACTAGAATCAAATAAACCCTAATATTTTGTTCTTTACTTAAAAAATTGAATTCTTAGAAAAGTTATATTTATATAATTGTTTAGAAATGATAAGAAAAAAAAAGCATTATGATACAAGTAATTTAAAAAATATAGAATAAAATTTAATAATATGATATTCTAAATTTCAAACAAACTAATTACCAAATATCTTGAATAATTTTGAAACATTGTTTTCTAAAGCCTTCAAAATGCTTTCTAAACAAAAGCTAGTAAGTCGATACTTTCTATTTTAAGTTACTACATTGAATTTAGATCATAGTACAATTTTAGACGATAGTTAGGTTGAATTGGACAATGATGCATCAATTAAATATTTACTCTCTATGCGAAGCACGGGGCTAGACTAATATTGCTAACATGATCATAGGCACATTTCACTCAAAAATATTCATTTAACACGAAAGCCGGGTATTAAAAAGTGTGAGCAGTTTTGTCTTCTTTAAAAGCCTTCTTTTGCTCCTTTCGAACTACACTTCAAAACATCTTGTAATATAATATCACTTGTAAGCAAAACTAGAAAAACATGGTTAAGACAAACAATATTCCTTGGAGAGATAGTATAACCGTGCGATATTTGAGAAATCTAGAATTAGAATGAAGCTTAATTCATGTTTAAGGTTGCTAAGAAAATGTGCATAAAGAAAAGAAATGACAAGCATAAATCATTCTCATGATGTAAGCCTCCTTGTTTATGAAAACAATTGCTTACCCTACAAAATTCCTTTGCTTGACTCAATTCCAAATTAAATGAAAATTAGATAAGGAGGTTAAATTGTTAAAATCAAATTTCAAGAGTTCAAATTGTATCAATTTGTAAATTGTATCGGTACATAACTGACGAGAGAAATAAGAGATTAGATGAATTTATAGTAGATATACTTTTTTTTCATGTAGAAATATGAATCATCTAATTACTCAACTTTAATTCCATGTTTCTATAATTACCTAATCTTGTGAGGGTTGTTAATAGCAAACAAATTACACATAGAACACTAGATCTTTGATGATGAAACCATAGCATTTCAATCCTTTTCATCTTACTATATATTTCAATGAGTTGTTCTTGTTTCCATAATGCGTTTTATCAATCATTTCTTTCTCTTATTCTCTTATGTAAGTTAAAATCAATATGCTTCCATCAAGAAGATCATCATCAAGATCTCTATAGCGGCACTTGGCCTCACCTACCCAGGCTATCGCCATTGACATCTTGGCGCTCTCTCGTTTGGTCATACTCCGATGCTACACTCACGGTCTACTATATTCATACATCCTTTATAGAATACCATCTCTACTTCACTTAGGAATTCTATGCCAGATTATCCAGCTGGTCTTGCAGCTCCTATTCTGACTGCCCATTCCCTCATCAAATTACTTAAAACTTCTGGTAAGATAGTATTCTATACTAACCTATTGTGTGCTGATTGATATAAAGAATCACCATCCATAAAAAACTAGAGTGTCATAATGATAACAACTAAGTAGGAATCCTGTATAGCTATTTTTTTCCAAAGAGCTTATGGTTTGAAGTTTAATACAAAAGTCGGGAAAATGTTGTTTGTTGTAGAAGCTCTATCTAGGGTTTGTCAGTTCTTTCGTTTTTCGTTAAAACTTTTAGAATAACAATATTACCCTCCAAAATTCATGAAGCAGCTTGACTTTCAACTAAAAAAAGTAACAATTAACCATCCTAAATGGGCTCTATATATTAAAAATGTAATAATTATTTTAGTTGTTTAATGAATTTAAAAAAAAATAATTCAAGTACACCTTCAAAAACAAGGTCACTCTATTAGGAGATATAGCATGGCTGAGAAACATATAATGTAAGAAAATGTTGATGATATGTTAGTGGAATGGACCATATGAGTATTGATTTGTGTTTCGTCTACATAGAAAAAGAATAGCAACTATAAATCCACATTATTCTTCATTGTCATCTTGAACTTCATTAACAAAGAACAAAAATGGTTGAGTATCTTTTTATGATAGTATCGATTCAAATGCTTGCCCTTGCTTATGATGATATCTTATAAAATCCCCAATGGTCTACCAAAGGTGTATTCTGGTATGCCAAAAATCGGAACAGCTATCGCTATTACAGCGACCTTAAATAATGCTTTGAGAGGAGTGCGGCCGTATCTAACTAGGTGCACTTATGGCACGAACATGAGCGGCCCAGCACGGCGGGCATATAAAAAAGTGCACAAATTAGTAAGTTCGAACAAGAGGAAAACTTTGAAATAGTTCCCACAATATATAGCATGCTGTTAAATTGTTAATAGGAAGAATAAGTCCATGTGTGATATAGAGAATGGTTATTCCTGATGAAATTGAAATTGTAGCTATTTCTAACAATAAAATATGTTGGACAGAAAACCTATTCCTATTCATGTGTTTTATTTAACATTAAAATAAACTTTGAAATATAGTGTTTCTACTTTTATTTCGTTGAAATTTATCATCGGTAAGGCTTTTAGAGGAATACATTTAATAGAAGTCTAATGAAGCTTTCAGCCTTAAACACTGGTTTAGGGTTCATTTATTTATAGGAGAAATTTATTCATTGAAATTTATCATCATTAGGAATATTTTAGAGGAATACATTTGAAAGAAGTCTAATGAAGCACGCCCAAAAAAACCTGGTTTAGGGTCCATTTCTATATTTCTTGATATATAAGAAATTCATTAGGAGTCGTCACCAAAGTAGTGAATCAAGGAATACAAGGTTTACAAGATCCATACCCCCATCGAAAGTTGAAGGAGCCAAAAAAGGGGACAAAAAAAAAAAAGAAAAGGCCCCACCTACCCAATCGGTCAACAAAGATAGTTGGAGAAAAAAAAGATGAACATCTATGAACAGCTTTGTCTCGGCGGTGATAAAGAGCAGAAAACATGATCTCTGGAATTTCAGCCTATCATCACCAAAAGCTAATTTGTTCCTCTTCTTCCAAACTATTCATGGAGTATAGGAACTTCTATCAAAAAAAATTTCACACTTTTTCCCCACAAAAGATCCATGTTAGCTTGTTATAATCTTTTTAATTGAAGAAGGCAACATCCAAGCAACCCCTGGTAGCAAAAAGAACATATTTCTTAAGACTCTAGCTTTTAGACAACATAGAATTAGATGATTTATCATCTCTTCAACTTCAAGGCACAAGTAGCATCTATTCACTAAGCTCCACCTCTTATTAGCATCATATAAGGTGGGAACTGCCTAGAGTTACCTCCCAAAGCGAAAGGCTTATTTTAAAATTTGTGTCCACCTCTGATAATCTTTGTAAGGAAGACCCTCATCTGCCAGATGTTGTAAAAGAGACTTGACTGATGTTGGATTCGTTTTAGCCACGACACCCGTCCTCGTCCCATTACCCCCTTCCTAATCAATTTGAATAAAAAAATTTCTCCACCTTTATCTCCCAATCATTAAAAAAAAAGATCTAGAGAAAACAAGAGTTTGAATCCTCACTTCTTTTTTTAATTCTTTCACAAATTGGCATGATATCCTTCAGTGTGTATCTCTACTCTGATAGGAGCGACTGCACAACCAGACATCACCACACCACTTATCCTTCAACATCTAATCTGGTCCCATCTCCTCTTGAAAAAGAAATCACAGATCTTATCAACTATCGATCCTTCCTTATCCTTTTCACAGTTTGGCTCTGTAGACTCTCTAGCCTCCACGAGAACCTCAAGCGTCTCACCATATTCCCTAATTCATTTGACTCCATATGCATTTCTTTTGGGAGACCGATCATAATCATTGCATGAAGTGCCTTGTGAGAGACAGCTCTTAAGTCCCCAAACCACCCTTTCTTCTAATTAGATCACTGTAACCTATTCCACTAAGTAGGCTTGTTAATATATGTAAGTATGATACACACACGGGGATATGCCCTTATCTCACTTTGCAAGAGTGTTCTTGAGAGGGACTAATGGTCTAGAAAATTTATTCCTCCATAGTTTCATTTGAAAACATAGTACCAATGATTATTGTTATGCTTAAGGATGATTATGTTCCATCTTGTTTCCCAGAAATGAGAATCAACTCTGTTTATAGTGGCAACAATTCTAGTACTATAGGCTAAAATGCTACAAGAAAAGTCAAATGTCATTTACATTATATGTTCTTAAGTATACTAGATCCCAGTTAAGCTAAAATTGAATGCTTAGGACTTTGGTTATTTTTTTTTATAGTGACCTTCTCTAAATCTTTCTTCAATAAATTTAATTTATATCAATCTAGGTATCATAAATTTTCTTAAATCACAGAACTACCTTCCCTTTTAGTTGGGGTAAGAACAGATCATCTCTGTGCAATCTTTGACTTATTCCAATCTGGCTTCATCCCAACCTAAAAGTTAAAGATGTAGATGATGAAAATTATTGAGCCAACATTGGTTTGTTAACTTAATAAATTTAGATAAATCTAAAAAAATTTAGCACAAATCATCTCTACATTACAACACCAATATATGTATTGCTGTATCAATGATACTTGAGTCATGAGTAGAGCATAGAGATATAACTCTTAATGGTAAATATCATTTGTTTCGACATATAGGCAACAAAGGAATCATGAAGTGAGAGGAACCAAATGGTAATCAATCATAAAATGGTGAAGACTCTTTGCATAAAAGCCCTAGTAGGATTTTCTTTAGCTCCAATGTTGAGTTCATATACTTGGAAAAGGGATGAAACACTATCTTATGGCATTGTACAAGACATGTATCATCTCTGCAAGAGGACATATCCACTGTTTCGACATGTTAATTTGCACCTCTTATTAGCCTATAGGGGTGAAGGAAAATGACTTGTATTATGAAACCAGCTCTATGGAAAAGGAACTGAAGATGAATGTCAACTGAAAATCATGGCTTTCTACTAATTTTATTGTATCCTTTTTCTTCATGCTAAACAGAACTCATTGGGCAATGCAGCAAAGAAGAAGCCAAAAGTTGTTGTTGGTTCAGTTTTCAACAATGACAATGTTGAAGAATAGTGATATATATACATACATATATATGTCATTGTTGAAGAATAGTGATATATATATATATATATATATATATATATGGTTGAGAACAATCATATATTTATCAATGCTAGACACTGGATTTAATTCCATTTTGTGTAATCTATAAAAATATCAACTATGCCCTTTGTTTTCATTCACTTGTTTGGTTGTTAGTCCATAGATCATCCATGGTATCTATCATAAACTTCAACCCGAAACTTAATGAGTTCCAAGCCAATGAGAATAAACTTTTACATAATTTTTTCTTTCATAATATTGTATTTGGTATATTGGATCCAGAATTTAGATGCCCAAGCTATGGCCCGTAAATGCATCAGTTAATATAAATAGAAAGTATTTAATTTCGTGAATGAGATACACCAACCCTGATTTTAGAATTCATCCTAGCTGTGGAAAAAGGAAGGCACTAGTTCCTAAAATTTTCAAGTTATGCATCATTGTTAGGGACATTTCTTCTTCTTCTAGCTCAATAGAAAAAAAGGCACATACAAAATGGTCTCTATTGATATTATATAACATAATTCAGAAACCAAATAACACATATTTTGTTCCTTATAGAAAGATAAGTGCTATTCTCTTTTAAGAATACAAACCCAATCAAATAAGGATCAGTACCTAATAAGATAGTTGTTTGATATACAAAACCAGTAAGTTAATGATAACTATGGTTCCTCGTAGAAGATTTAAAAACATAAGATATGTAATCGGGCCAATCACATGGAAAAATTTGAGATAGTGTATAAAGCTTACCTTGCTTTTTTGAACTGAGCCTAAAGCTCAATGAGCTTCTTGGTGGCCAAGGGTTGGATAATGTGGAAATAGACAATGGTCTTTCAGGTTTGTTTTGTTCCATAAGGCAGCATCTAGAAATTTTAGGAGTGTTAAGACTAAATATCAATTTTTTTTCTAGGTGTATTATTGGATGTTTCTTACATTGATCTACGACACAGCCAGAGTAAAATGATTGTTTAATGCTGTGAAACGGGAAAGCGACGGCGTGAACCATGAACAGAAAATTCAGACATAGGTGATGAAACATTGCTTAGCAATCATCCGCGGCCCGAGAGAGTTAGAGACAACCCGGTCGTGAAACCCAACAAAGAAGGGAACTCCCATAGTCTCAAGAATCCTCACAAACAACGAATTGTAAAATTAAATACAAGAATTGAAATCTCATTATGTTCATATTATAATTTTTTTTTTTTAAAACAAAACCAAAATATTCATATTCTGCTCGTTTCCGCATACCAAGTTCAAGCTGTTCATATTGACCTCTAAATTTCCTAATGCGATTAATAATTATGTTTATATGTAAAGATACACATGTGACTATGCATATTCCCAATATAAAAATGTTGGTCCATAACATTGCAGGGTCTGAAATGAAGTAGAAGAAGTCCATCTCTTTGGTGCTTGGGCCATTGTTTGTTGCTTCATAAAAAGCGGGGTCGAGACCAGGCGCACATTTTTTTTTTTTTGTAGCCATTATTTGCTGCTACCCAAGTGGGAGAAATACCTCCCCCAGTAGTAACTTGTATCATTCCCATGGATGTTCTTGGGAAAATGAACATACACAAAGACCATTTACGACTAAAGATGCTCATGAGTGATGATTTTCAAATCATATGGTAACCGTTTATAACAAAGATTGCATTATAAACTTACCTTTCTTTGCATATCATCGCTATATGTGTATTGACCCAGTGCCCCATCCTCATGGGGATTTTCATAATGGTCCTAAATTAAGCCAAGTTAAAACCTTAGAGACAAAGCCCGAAAAGAAAAAACTAATGTTGAGAAACACGCGGACCATGACTTATCACATATAATATCATTAAGAGCAAAAATTCTCATTTAAAAAAAAAAAACTAGGAAATTAATTAATCTTGTCTTGAATCTTGGAAATATTCCTTGCCTATTTCAATCACTATGTAGAAAGCGAAGAAAATGGTTTCTAACTTTTGTTATTCAATTGTTGATGTTAGATAGTAGAAAGATCAAACAAAACATGCAAGAGAAGAATTTATTGAAGGAAATTCTTATTCAGTCTTTTTGACAAACACCTTCTCTACATAACACATGCTCTCATCTATGGCATGTTACCAAAATTTCTTCAACCTATTCCTTACATTATACTACATGAAAAAACATAATCAAGGACAATCCCCTATTCCCCTCTATTACATTATGTCTTACCAAGCCATCACCATAATCGGACCACTCACCCCTTTATTTCTCAAGATATTTTCCTAGCTTGAATACATCTAGAACCATTAGAGCTTGAAGCAATAACTAATTAGGTTATTAGACCTAATTCTTAACCTTCCAACAACCCTTAACAAACTGCTCTCAAAGGACCTTTACGTGAGCAACAGGGCATACAAGAAAAGAAACTGTGGATCATTCACTTAATACATCACATTCCTCATACAAAAAATCAAGGGAAAAAATAAAAGAAAAAGTCAATCAAGAAAACCCAGTACTTTCGGCTTCTACTTGAAGTCATGAATGTGACATGGTATACTTTGGAAATCGAAAAGAAAATATCATCGGAAAAATACTACACGGTCGATCACCAAATTATAGTCACAAAGTGTAGGAATAAGGGGATAAAATGCTGGGAGTAATCAGAAACTTGAAGCTATCAGTAGAGATCCACTAACATCCACCTCTAATGCTTACGATTGAACACACCCTAAGAAAAGTTTCAAACTTTCTCCTTTAACTTGCTTTATCAACCTTTAAAATATACACTGGTTATCCTAGAACCCTTGTTCCATCTAAGATAGCTTCCTATACATTCTATTCTCTAAAATATACCTTTGGTTATCGAACCCTTGTTTAGGTTGTTGATAGTAGTTACGTAATTAGTGCAGATTGAGTTATCGTCAAGGTTCACTAGTGACCACCTTGGAAGCCATAGACTGAACCCATAACGCAGGCTTAGCTGTAGTTAGAGAGCAACAATTTGCGGCTTGACTTGGGCTCAGCTCGCTTACCTTCACATGAGCTCGACCATGATACATCTGCAAATGCAGAAGAGTCGAGAAAGAAGATGATAGGGAAGCGAAGAGGAGGAAGTTGAGTTGAGGGAGCCTCTTGTTGCTTTTATAATGCAATGGAGGGGTTCACTAGAGCGGGAATGGATGATGCGGATGGGAGATAAGCAATGGTGGTATCGGGTCGAAAATGGGACTAGAAAAGGCTCAGATATTAAGATTATAAATAATCCTGTTATATACGATTATAGATGATGACACTTTAAAAAAATGTCATGGGTTTTATCATTCCAGCATTCTAAAAGTGAAAATATTTGTGTGAGATTTTTAATATGCGTCATAGCAATGTAAAAATTACACAAGACAATGACACTCTAAATTCAGTGTCATCGAACATTAATGCATAATTGAATGATGACATTGTTTTGAAAGGGTCATTAAATGAAGCGTCATAAACATTAATTTTTGTTGTAGTGTAACAATTGCATGAACAGTCTAGAACACTACAAGCAAAATTTTCGCATGTTGAGCTATGATGTTAGAAATAACAGGACACTCCTGGAATCTCTAGTATGAGGCAGCGAGAACTTACAGAGAACAATGCTAAGATCCTAGACTGGGCCATGAAAATAGTTTCTAGTAAAAAGAAGATACCTCTGCCATAAATCAGAATCTCAAACTGTAGACCCTACTCTATAATCCCCCAGGGAGTCACAATCCCACCTATACCCTATACGAACCACAGGAGTCAATTAGGGCACTTTGACTTGTCGTAAACAAAGAAAAAAAATCCTAGAACATTAGGAAAGAAAGAACTGACCTGAGTAAGAGGAGGTAGAAGAATATCTAAGGATGGAAGTAGCCAAGGAGAGGGCTATAAGGAATAAGAAATGAACAATACACTACCTCCTCCAACTCCTCACCCTCTTTGTACTCAAGGTAATTCCTTTGAATAAAATAAAATTTTTATAGTACAAATTTTGTGTTAAATTGTGTTTGTGTTTGAGTGGTGTGTTTTTGATTAGTTTCTTTTGCTTAATGTTTGTCATCTACTTAGTTGAATAAAGAAGAAATCAACTAACCGGATAAAAAAAAATAGTTGCTGCAGCAAGTTTGGTTTGAAATGAATAGATTACAATTGTTGGTGTGTTGTATTGTTTTGACCTGAATGCATAATCGAATGAACTCTTTTACTTGATTAGAAAAACATAACAACAAACCTCAAAACCAAACTTGTGTAATTGAAATTGTGGTAGGCCTCAATGAATTGGAAAAGGAAGTTGCATGTGTAAGCTAGAATGAAGTTTAAAGTTTAGATTTAAGAAAATGTATTAATAGACAACACAAATAAGACTTTTGAAACTGTTGTATAAACAATAAGGTTAGTGAAAGTCCTGAAAAATAATGCACATGGTCAAAATGTTCCTTAACAATTTGTAAAGGATTAGGGACATCTCCCAGGTTAAGTCCACCTGATCAAGCAGTCGAGTCCTAGGCATTTAGATTGTAGTCAAGAGCGGAAATCTAAAAGCAATACCACTAACGAAGGGAAGTGATGTAGGAAGCCATCCTTGGAAGTTTGAACCTTTTAAGCCTACCCTCAAAATATGCATAAGCATATACTCTAATTCTAGATTTGAGCCAAATTGTCCAGTTTCTTAGTTTAAACAACAATTAGAAGCCTAAAACCTTCCTTTATTTTAATCCTACAGTAAAGAACCCTTATTTGCCCAGGTTTCAAGATAGGAACTTCAAAATACAGAAAAGGACAAGTTTGGGGGAATGTATTTTTTTGACTTAAAAGGAAACAAGAATGAAGGATGGAAAAAGAAAATAACAAATGAAGAAATGGAAAAGAATGTAGAGATGAAGTCAAAAATTGTACATTGTCAAATGGGATTAAGTTTTGTCTTGTGGCCTTCCTCTCTTGAACAATTAAGTTCTTAGGGGTGTTTCAACACCTAATACCCTAATGCCAACTGATATGGGAGCTGCTAGCCCAAAGTTCTCTAAGAGTGGTAGAAAGCCTAAGAAGACAAGACATTGCACTAATCCTAAAAAAATTTGACAAGTAAAAGAAAATAAAAGGAGACTTCTCTCTAAAAGATGCCAAGCTGAGAATAGGCAGTATGATACATCAAGGACAAGTTTGGGGGAATATATTTTGAAACATTAGTAAAAAAAAGAAAAGAAAGGATGAAGGATAGAGGCAAAGATACGATTGAAGAGCGGAATGCAGGTAGAGATTTTGGCCTAACTATACTCCATTTATCTACCCAGTACCAAGCCAAACTCTACAAGCCTAAAAGACCTAATTGATCTTGAAGGTGGTACTTGTCTACATTAGTGGAGACTAATATGAAAAACAAGCATATGGGACCTTGAAGAGCTAAAAGAAATTGCAGTCACTATGTAGAGTACCAGAAGATTAGCAAATCCTGTCGAGGAAGGGAAAGAAAACCAACACACAAACATAGATTAGGATTAATTGACTAAATTGTTTACAATTCAGAATTCATTAGTTTGTTTGTGATAATATTTGAAAATTTTCTTAAGTGAACTGGCCGAATTTGAGATTAAGTTTCATAACTAATGGTTTCAATTCAGGATTCTTAGATTTCAGTGCAAAAAACAGAAAAATGTCATAAAAATAAGTTAAATTGTTTGAGGACAAACAAATCTTCTTTTCTTTGCTTGGGGATAAGCAAAACTTTAAGTTTGGGGGAATTTGATGAGTCTTAAACTCATCTATTTTTAATCCATTTTTTTTGGCTTGTTTTTACTATTTTAGAGCTATTTTAATGCTAAATTATGGAATATTTACCAAACTTGTGTTTTGCAGGCTTTAATTCAAAAAGGAGAAAAATCTAGTAAGAAAGAAGAGAAAAACAACAATTGTTGTAACACCCCGTCCTGAGAGGGTGTACGGTATGTGTAACCGTATGTGCACCAAGGGCTTCCTTAATTATTTTAGTGTCATAATACAGAATTTTGAAAATTGATTTAAGGTAAAAGTATAAAATTTTCAAGAATTATGGCACTTTTGCAATTAAGGAAAGTGGAGGGTGAAAGTATAATTAATGGAAGTTTAAATAGTAAAATAATAATAATAGAGGAATTGTCAAAATAGTTCGGGAAGTCTCGAAAGAATTTCTCTAGATCTCGGATGTGAAGCGGATGCGCCGTTAAGTTAGATCTCGTGAAATCTAGTAACCCGAGAAAGTTTCGGTTAAATTAAAGACGATCGAATGATTTACAAATTTCTGGCTGACAGGTTTAAGTGAAACTTGAAAAATGGGATTTTAGAAAAATCTCGAAAAAAAATGGCAAATAGTTGAAATAAGCAATTATGATAAGTAAAATTTTCGGGATAGAAATAGACTCGAAGATAGGGTAATAGAAATTATTTATCTAAATAATAATAATTAAAAGAAAATTAAAAAAGAAAAAAAAAATAAATCAATAAAAATCAAAACGGACGGATGCTTTCGGACGGAAGAGCGACAAGTGAGAGATTTTTAATTTTTATTTTCTTCTTTCGTTCTTTCTCGAGATCTACGATCGGACCGTAGGCGTTAAATCGGAGACGAGAAAGGCAAGAGTGGTATCACGCGAAGGAAATTTCTGTAAAAGTGCAAATATCTTAGCCTTTTGTGAAACTCTAAGGTACCAAGAAAATTTGCCTAATTGTGTTATTTCAAGCCTAAAGGTTATATAATGGCTTGAAATTTTCTTAGAGACCGTGAAAGGTCGTAAACTTTAGTCCCAAAATTTTTAGATTGAGTTTATGAATTTTTATGAATTTTTGGGACTATGTTCGGACAGTCAGGGCTGAATTTCGGGATTGTTTATGGCCAGTTCAGATTGAAATTTCAGGATTGTAGTCGGACAAATCGGACAGAATTTTCAGAAATGTTTCGGGTATTTTTAGACTATATGGAAAGTCCCTTGAGTCAAAAGTTGACTAAAACATATAGTTTTATGGGGCATTTAATGTGTATGGACATTTTGGTCAATTTCACATCATATTATCGATGTCCATATCGAATGGGGCTAATACGTAAAGTTTTGTTAAGTCAGTTAGTTCGGTATAGTCACTTTGAAGTACATTGTATGTTTTATGGTTAAAACGTTAAGGCGAGAAACATTTTCGTAATTTGAATGAATTGTGTGGGATTTGAGCGTCAGAAGCGAATCTAGAGTCTTGACAAGATTTGAAAGAATTAGTCGAAATAGGTGAGTACTCAAAATCATTTTCTAAAGCGAAAGTGTTTAAATTCTGATTTTGTAGATGCTTTGAAAATATAGATTTATAAAGCATTTTTTATTACCTCCCAATTGTTATACTCAGCAGAAAAGTTCGATTTCAGTATTTAAGAAACAGTTTTGGCTGGTTTAGCAAAACCCCTAGATGGCACAGCTTAGTTTCCGGTCAGATGTATTTCGGATTGTGCATGGCAAGGTGTAGGATATTATGACTAACTATATTGCACAGTCGGCAATTTGGGGTTAGATATAGCATATATATTTATATAGTGAGTCACCCTCTTGCACATTCGAGGTATATAGTTAATGTGGCCCGACTTAGTACATAAGCGATGGGGTGTTGGATTCGGTTCCATCACCGAGCATTTTAGTTCGAGGTTCCATTATGCTATATAGATCCCTTAGTGTTCTGGGACCATCTTAAGCCGGGTAGTGTTAGAGGTTCACTCTTAGTGCGGTTCCAGGGTTAGGTGGCATCACGTCTAGGGTATTCGGATGGGCCACAATGGTTGGTACTTGATTCTGATGCTCGTACTTTCGGATATTAACCACCAAGCGATCACGGGTTTTTAAGCGGCATAAATAGTTTTTTTGAAGCAGATTGGCGGCGGTGGATTTTGAACGATTTTAATGAAGCAGTTTCCATGGCCAGAAATAGTTTTGAGCGGTTTTGATAATGGTTTCATAGCAAAACTTCGGTTTTCTCATAAACGGTTTTACAACCATTTATGTCTGATTTCATATTGGGGAGGTACAAACGTGACGGCATTTGCAGAACTTATAGTACTCCACGAGCGTTTGGCTCGCAGTTTTGTTTTTAAAATAATTTTAAGTCACAGTGCGGAAGCGAAAGATCTTTCGGGATCCTCTGTCTAGGCGGCGTCTTTGTGATTACATATAAGATAAGGTGTAAATTAAAACTAGTAAAACTTAAAATGTGACATTTTGTATATGTAAATATACTTTTTTGTAAAAAATATGCATGCATGGTTTTGAGAAAAGCAGGGTTGCGATAAACTTATATTGGATCGATTCTTATCTTATATTTTGATGAGGACCCGGAGGTCCTTTATTGTTAATAGTTGGACATTTGGAAAACATTGGGGAGTGTATATTGTTTTTATACGGGTGATTTTGTATTTTGGGCTTAACTGTCTGATCGTTATCTTTGCCGGGATTTTAGCTAAATCTAAGGTGTGATTTTGATAGAAAAGTAGAAAAAATTTATAACCCACGTTTTCCAAATACGATTTCAACGGGTTTTACGACCTTCATGGTAACTTGTCGGTCGAGGCGAGCTTGGCTGGGAGGTTCTTGTGGAGTTCTTGGCCCGATTTATCTGTCCATAGGAAGGGGATCACGTCAACGGTATCGGAGCGGAGTTTAGGCGATAGTTCGCCTGTTTTTCGTGCGTTTTCCACAGTATTTTTATAGAATTGTTTTTATAATGATTTTTATATCGCAACCTACATTGTTTTGCTAATCCTTGCATGCATCAAATATTGAAAAGTGTCACTGAATCTTTTAACCTTGAAATTCACGACGTATGTGCGGGCGGTCGTAGAGGTCGATCTAGGACTTCACCGGAGGCACCACCAGAGAGATATGTCGAGCACACCCCTAGATCGGAAAATGCTTTAATGAATCAGCCCAGTAGCAGAACCATCAAGGGCCGCAGACCAGTGGCGGTACCTTGACGATGGATCAGGTTATCTGATTATTCTGACGGCTACGTGGTGCGGGGAGCCTCGGAAAGCGAGAGGGCATGATAGAGCGTGCCACAAATTAGAGGCTAAAACTTATGTTTGTACCGGCCAGGCGACATACTTATGGCTAAGATAGGGTTAGTGTTACAGCTGTTATATGGTGATGTAGACATGAGGTCTTTCCACCATAATTGTGGAAAGGTGTGAGCGTGGACACGAGGTCTTCCACCTACGGTAGAACCGCGGGTTTCCGTGTTTACTAGGACACATCAAAAGCAAGCAAATAGTTTATGAAAAGTTTTAGAAACTTTTTAAAGCAGCGACAATTTTATGAAAATTGAGAATTTGCGCTAAAATTAGAAAGGATCGTGTTAGTTCCTAACTCGAGGGCGGCCAGACGGTAAGAGTCTCCCGGTATGGTCGGCCAGACGTTACTAGTCGATCCTAATAGAAAGAAAGGAAAGAAGTGGACCGGCGGTAGAGTCTCAAGACGAGGAGCAACATCTAACTAGGGATCCGTTCGATCACCAGCAGCCCTAGGAGGTGGTAGATCGTCAGGATCATCTTTTCCATTGTGCCTACGTATTAGAGGCATCTCGAGTCTGGGGATGAATATGGCCGGGATGTTCCATTGCGGGCGAAGGTCACTTTATCAAGGCGTCGCAGTTAGTGCTACGAGACCTCTAAAGGTAGATCACCCTGATAGCATCTACCCGAACTTTTGGCCAGTCCAGTCATTTGGTAGGAATTGGTTTAAGCCAGTGGCGATCTGACATCAGTAGAAGTCGTGGTAGGGTGCGGGAGCGGAGCGTACCGTTAGCTAGATGATGGTACTCATTACTGGGTTTCGGGTATTCTGATCACGGCGGGAGCGAGATGCATCACGAGCGTGATTCTTGGTATGATTTCGGTTCGATCATGATGCATATGCATTGGTGGACCGAGACCACTCATTCATTGTTCGGTACCATTCAGCGAGGCACCCGGATAGAGTCGACTATAGATGGTTGTATGGTAGTTTCCGTACCCAATGGGGAATGCTATGACATCAGAAAGGATAGTTCGAGTAGTAGATTGGTGATCGAGATAAGGATTTTCCAGTGAGACTTGATAGTGGTAGGTATCCATGATTTCGATATAATCTTAGGTATGAATCTGAAGTTATCCGGGCATGAGCCACCTTAGATTGCTATAAGAAAGAAGTATTAAGATTGGTTCGCCCGGGAGGGACCGGGCGTGATATTCGGGGAATCGGAAGAGATCGCCCCTAGTCTCATTAATGCCATGACCGCCTCGAAAATGCTTCGGAAAGGTTGCCAGGGTTATTTGGCATTTGTAGTGGATAGGAGACAAGAGGGGACACGGTTGGAAGACATCCCCATAGTCAAAGAGTTCCCAGATGTCTTTCCAGATGATATTTCAGGTTTACCCCCGGATAGAGAAATTGAGTTCGTTATTGAACTAGTTCCAGAATCGGCCCGATATCCATTCCTCCATACAGAATGGCGCCAACAGAGTTGAAAGAATTGAAGGCACAATTGGAGGAATTGCTAAGCAAAGGCTTCATCGACTAGTACCTCCAGTAGGGAGCTCCAGTTCTCTTCGTAAGAAGAAAGATGGAAGCTTACGGTTTGTGTATAGACTATAGGCAGTGAATCGGGCGACAATACGCAGCCGAGTATCAAGCCTCGTATGATCATTTATTTGACCAATTGTGGATCTCGGGTATATTCTAAAGATTGACCTAAGGTCCAATTTACTATCAGGTTGGTCAGGGAGAATGATGTTTCTAAGGCCTTTCAAGGCAAGAGATCGGTCCTTTACGAGTTCCTAGTGATGCCATTCGGATTGACTATTTCCCATTTGCGTTCATGGATTTGATGAGCGGGGGTATTGATCCGTGTTTAGATAAGTTTGTGATCGTATTCATTGATGACATTCCTAGTGTACTCGGGCGATCCGGAGGAACATCTTGAGCATCTCGGACCAGTGTGCGAGATTCTTAGAAGGCGTCGATTATCGCTAAGTTTATTAAGTGCCAGTTTGGTTGGATAAAGTAGCTTTCTTGGGTCATGTCATTTCGTGGAAGGTATTAGTGTGGATCCTCCCGGAGAAGATTGAAGCTATAGTGAGCCGCCACCCACAAATGTTTACAGAGTTCATGGTTCTTGGATTAAAGTTATTCTGGAAATTGTTGAGGATTTTGAGATACTTTAGTTGACCCGATCTATTGAAAAGGATCGAGAAATTCGGGTGGTCGGGATGCACCGCCGGCCTTAGTTTGAGGTGGGGCCAGTTGGCCAGATAGCTCAGTGTGCTTACTACAGATGAAAGGACGGTTATATGAGTATATATGTGATGCCTCGGGGACAAAGAGGTTAGGGTATGTTTGAGATCTGGGGATGGTAGAAGTGATAAGCTTATGCTTCCGTGATAAAAAAAGCGAAGCGAGAACTACCCGACCCATGATTTAGAACTAAGCGGCCCGGTGGTTTTTCGCTCCACAAAAGATCAGAACGTATATCTGGTGTTCTAGCGTCGGATATTCACGATCATAGAACACACGGTATATCTTCCTCGAAGGAAACAGCAAAACGTGCCGGTGGTTGGAGTTGATTAAGGATTACTGATTGCACGATAAGTACTATCAGGGAAGGTAATCATGAGTGAAGTGGTACTTGTGGAGGAGCCCGGAGGAGTTCCTGCTTATGCAGACAGTATATCTCCCATTGTTGATGGGGTTGAGATCTTTGGGAGTTCGATTCTGGAGTAAGCTGATCTGAGGACTGCTATTATGTTTTATGTTGATCTCTTCTCGTGATGAGATAAAGGGAAGGTCGACGGAGTTCGGGAGATGGGTGGTTGAGAGGCTGAATGTGAGGTGGTAGGAGCCAGAGTTAAATCGAGAGACGATGGTGTAATAGTTAGAGGAGTCGAATGTGTACGAAATAGGTGAACCTTCAAGGGAAATCTTGAAGAGGCTCACTCTTCAGCATACCTGCATGTGCACCACAGTAGCACGAGATGTATCATACTTTGAGGTGTATTGGTGGAAGGGCATGAAAAATTTCAGATTTCGTATCTAGATACCCTAGCTGTCGTAGTGGCCCAGACACACCCGAAGCAGCGAAAGATCTGACCTTCGATTCTGTATGGAAGTGGGATAAGATTCTTATGGATTTATTCTGGGCCGGAACTTCGGAACAACGATATATGGGTGATAGTGGATAGACTAACAAATGTGCCGTTTTCTCCCGGTTGGCAGTGACCCGTTGGACAAGTTAGCCCCCGATTATATGTGGAGGAGATAGTTAGATTACATGGTGTTCCTATATTCGATAGTCTCGGACCGAGACCAGGTCCACATCAGTTTTGTGGTCAGTTTGGGATGCCATGGGGACTCAGTGCACTTTAGCACGGCTTTCCATCTCTGGACGATGGTCGGTGGAGAACTATTGGTCAGCTAGAGGATATGCCCAGAGCATCGTGATAGAGTTTAAGGGAAGGCTGGGATCTGCGCATTTATCTACGATGGAGTTAAACACAACAGCAGGTTTCAATCCGGCATGAAGGCATGACTCCATTTGGAAGCATTGTATGGCGGAGAGTGTGAAGTACTCCAGTATCTTTGGGATGAAGTAGGAGAGAGGGGCCAGTAGGCCAGGGACAGTCTGATTACCTTAGATAAGATCAGTTGTCGAGACGGACTCAGAATGCGAGGACGGAGACGGAAAAGTTATGCGGACAAGCCTTGGTAGGATCTACGAGTTTAAGGTAGGCGATAGGGTTTCCTCAAGTTTCCTTGGAAGGTGTCCCTCGAATTTGGAAGGCAGTGGAAGGCTGAGGACCCGGATACATAGGGCCATGTGATTGTGCCAGTGGGACCAGTAGCATATAGATTAGACCTTATCGGAGTTATCTAAGGTTCATGTCATGTTCCATGTATGCATGCTCATAGTACATTCCAGATCCCTCCCATGTACTCGAGAGATCGGCCAGGTAGAACTAAAGGATAATTTGACCTAGCAGGGCGTAATGCGGATAGTGATCCTGACCTCTTTTGCGGAATAAGGTATTCAGATTAGTCAAGGAATTTTATGGGGAATCATGGATTAAAGGCTACATCGGTCGGAGGCTCAGATGATGATCCAATATCCTCAATTGTTTTCAGATTAAGGTATCCTCTTTATGTTCGTTTTGTTCATTTCGAGGACGAAATGTTCTTAAGGAGGGAGGATTTGTAACACCGGAGTCAGGAGGGTGTGCGGTATGTGTGGCAGTATGTGCACGAGGCTTCCTTAATTATTTTAGTGTCATAATGGAATTTTGAAAATTGATTTAAAGGTGAAATTATAAAATTTTCAAAGAATTATGGCACTTTTGCAGTGGGGAAAGTGGAGGGGGAGTGAAAGTATAATTAATGGAAGTTTTAATGGCAAATAGCCAATAATAAATTGTCAAAATAGTTGGGGAAGTCTGAAAATTCTCTAGATCTCGGATGGCCAAGCAGTCTGCGCCGTTAAGGTCGTCTCATGGCGAAATCTAGTAACCCGAGGAAAGTTCGTTAAATTCGGGAGCCAGTCGAATAGTTTACAAATTTCTAAGCTGACAGTTTAGAGTGAAACTGAAAATGGGATTTTAGAAAAATCTGAAAAAATGGCAAATAGTTAAAGAATAGCAATTATGATAAATAAAATTTTTCGGGATAGAAATAGACTTTCGAATAGGGTAATAAGTATTTATCTAAATAATATGTATCAATTAAAGAAGAATTAAAAAGAAAAAGAAAAATAAAAGCAATAAAAAGCAAACGGACGGATGCTCGAGGCGGAAAGAGCATGACAAGCTGAGAGATTTTTAATTTTCTTTTAACTCTTTGCATTCTTTCTCGGATCTCTGAAATGGACCGTGGCGTTCGTCGGAGACGAAGGCAAAATTGGTATCTGTGAAAGAGAGCTACGCATAGATTACCAATATCTTAGCCTTTGTCAAACTCTAAGGTAGAAAATTTGCCTAATTGTGTTATTTCAAGCCTAAAGGTTATATAATGGCTTGAAATTTTCTTAGAGACCGTGAAAGGTCGTAAACAATTTTTAGACTGAGTTTATGAATTTTTATGAATTTTTGGGACTATGTTCGCATAAATGTATTGAATTTCGGGATTGTTTATGGCGTCAGATTGAAATTTCGTAGATTGTAGCCTGACAAATCTGATGTAATTTTCATAAATGTTTCGGGTATTTTTAGACTATATGGAAAGTCCCTTGAGTCAAAAGTTGACTAAAACATATAGTTTTTATGGGGCATTTAATGTGTATGGACATTTTGGTCAATTTCACATCATATTATCGATGTCCATATCGAATGGGACTAGCACGTAAAGTTTTGTTAGAATCGGTTCATTGCAATACTTTGAAAGCCCCCGTGTATGTTTTATGGTTAAAACGTTAAACCGAGGCATTTTCAGAATTTGAATGAATTGTGAAGGCATTTGAGCATCCGACGAGAATCTAGAGTGCGCTTGACAAGATTTGAAAGAAATTAGTCGAGAAAAAGGTGAGTATCAAAATTATTTTCTAAAACGAAGTACGAATTACAATTTGTAAAGTGCTTTGAAAATATAGATTTATAAAGCATTTTATTACCCTCCAATTGTTATACTCACAGAAAGTTCGATTTCAGTATGAAGAAACAATGGCCTGGTTTAGCAAACCCCTAGACGGCACGCCCGCTCCTGGGCCGCATGTATTTCGGATTGCATGGCAAGGTTATGGGATATTATGACTAACTATATTATTCAATACACTCAAGTTGATAGTACATATATACTGAGTATATAGCTCATCTCCACAACTGAGAATATGTTAAAACACTTAGTACACATAATATGAGGTGTTGGTTCCGAGGTTCCATCACCGAGCATTTTGGTTCCGAGGTTCCATTATGCTATATAGATCCCGTTCACTGCACCATCTTAGCCGTAGTGTTCCGAGAGTTCACTACCGATGCCAAATCTCGAGGTTCCGTGGCATCGCCTAGGGTATTTCGTATATGGGCCACAAGGGTTGGTACTTGATTTACGCATAGTATTTATATTAACTAACATCGATACACTAAAGAAGATAAATAGTTTTCTTAATGTATTTCAAGAGTTATAATTAGTTTTAGAATAGCCACACAGTAAATGAAGCCAATGTTAGTAAATAGTTTTCAGAACAGCTTAAATGGTTTTCTATAAGAAATCAGCTTTTCATAAACGCTTTTACAACCATTTGCATTTATTTTCATTGGGAGGTACAAATGGTGCAGACGCAGCATTTAGAACTTAGTATCACCGAGCCCGCTTTGGCCTGGCAGCCGTTTTTAAAATAATTTTTCGTGTGCAAAAATAAGCCGAAGATCTTCCAGATCCTCCGTCCCAGACACTGCAGGCCGTGATTACATATAAGATAAGGTGTAAATTAAAACTAGTAAAACTTAAATGTACATTTTGTATATGTAAATATCTTTGTAAATATGCATGCATGGTTTTGAGAAAACAAAGGCGATAAACTTATATTGATTGATTCTATCTTATATTTTGATGAGACCCGTAGGTCCTTTATCATTGTGAGTCGGGACATTTGGAAAACATTGGGAGTGTATATTGTTTTATACAGTGATTTTGTATTTTGGGCTTAATCCACCGTGCACAAGTATGCCATTTGATTCTAAATCTAAAGGTGTGATTTGATAGAAAAGTGAAAAATTTTATAACCCACGTTTTCCAAATACGCTTAACAGCTTACTGGGCTTAGCTTCATGGTAACTTGTCACGAGCGAGCTTGGCCGAGGTTACTGTGGAGCGTTTCGCAGATTTGTCACTAGAAGGGATCGTCAATTGTAGTAGTCTATGTCGTGACTGAAATTTATTTGTCATGACAAACTTCCAAGCAATTACCAAAGAAACCATGTCGCAACACCATTTCCTATGTCGTAACATCATAATCTGATTGTTGACAATTGAGTTAGGTCGCGATAGAGAATGGGAAAAACATATGCAAGACAACCGTGAACAAGATAGTTTGTGTTGCGACATAATGTTGAACTGAAGGCAGAATATATGTCGCAACAGAACCCTCTCTATCGTGACACTAACTTCTGCAACATGGAAAAGTTTGTTGAGACAGAAAAGATGCTGGAGAAGAAGTTTAGGTCACGATAAGAAAACTAGGTTGCGACAAAGGGTTCTTAATGGATGAACTGACCAGGTTGCAACAAAAAGAGTCAATGTTGCGACATACTTCAAACTTAAAAGGTGTTTTGATGTCGCGATAAAGATCTTCAGTTCACGACATAGAAATCAGCCGGGAATACGTAAGTCCTATCGCACGTAAAATATGGGTCGAGATAACAAATTTAATTAAAGGCGTAGGTGCTATGTCGTGACTAAAAAACCAGGGTTTATAGGAAAAAATATGCTACATGAAAGTGTCGCCGCGATTATTAACATATTGGGTCATGACATGCAAACATCCCCAACACAAAAAGTCTAGGTCGCAACATCAAAAGCGAAGTCGTAATACAACGAGCGGCGGGCGAGAACTCACGCGATTAATTTTCGGGGTCATGACCGAGATGACAATAATACAAGATAGTGTTGCAACAAGAACCATAACAGAAATGCTGTCGCGATAAGAAAAGATGGGTCATGACACCAATTTGAAGAAGCAGCTCCACATCACTGTTGCGACTAAGAAAGCACTGTCGCGACTGAAATCAAAGGAAGAACATGGAAACTTGGGTTGCGATGCCAACTTGTAGAAGCTGCACTGAAACTGTGTTGTGACATGATTATCGATGTTGCGACATAACTATTTGAGAAATGCACAGAATATTGTCGCGATACAAGAAACTTTGTCTTGATAGAGTTATCATACTGAAAGAAAGAAAAATGTTGCAACAAAAATGTGCTGTCACAACTTAAGCAAGAATGAGTACAAGATCTTCAAGTCACGATATTGACTGCATACCTGCAACAAGGACCTGCAACAAAGAACAAAAACTCTATCGCGACACAACTTTTAGGTCGTGATTGAGAAGACAACCTGGGCCTAAAATTTAGGGATTCATAAAAGAAGCATTGAAGTTAGGGCCCAAACTTTTAGGGTTCTATAAATAGAAACGATCATGAAAAGCGAGGCGTTTAGTAAGCAAAGACGAACCGTAGTACCCTGGAGCCGAGGACTTTTCAGATTATATTTTCTTTTCTTTTATTTTTCTTATTTTTCATTTATTCGTAGATTAGCGTTAGCGTAATATTTGATTCGTTACTGGATCTAAAACAGTAATTTGTTGAGAGGATTTGAAGTTGAAATTTAATGTTACATTACTATGTGAATTCAATGAGCCTGCACAACGCTGATTCATTTTTCATTGATCAGAAGATAATGGAATTTTCCCGAACAAGATTTCAATGTATGTCAGAATCTAGTTTTCGAGAACACAACTTCCACTGGGAAAGATCCGATGTTAGTTATGGTCTTTTCTGCAAAATGAGAAGAAAATTTCCTAAGTTAAATCTTGAATTTATTTGAATGGTGTTGTTCTTGGAATTAATTGTTCCCAATTTTAGTAGCTTATACCCATTAAAGGGACTATTGTTTGGCTCCGATTTCCAGGAGGCCCTCTGAGTGACATAGAGATGGAGATTCCTGAGAGCTTAGACCAGTTAATTAGGGGTATGTTAAACTAATATTGAAGAACTAATGAGCTCTAAAAGGTTACTTAGATAAATCCTCAATTTGCTCATGGTTTGAGAATGAGTTGAGTGATATATCAATTTAATTAATTACAGATCTCTCCTTGGTCTAGAAGAATGATATTGATCTTGTGTTAGCATGAGATCTAATCATGGAAAGAAGAGAAAACCCTTTCAGATCTTAAGGATGAGACATCATTCTTGTTGTAGAAATCTTGTAGTTTCCCTGTCCTGGGAAGCAACAAATTTGCAGTCATAAGAAATGGGCATGAAGTATTGGAAAAGAAAAATACCCAAATCTTACAGAGAATTTATATTTAAAAGTAATTGATTAGAATCATGTTTCAGGAATGAACATGAACCTCTATTCAATGAAAAGTATGGTTAGAGGAGGAATCCAAACTATACTACCTTGCCTCTTGAAAAATTTAGATTCCAACTCAGGGGATAATAGAATGAGATTAGGATGCAAGAATTGACAATTTCACAGCAGTGAAATCCTAGTTTTTACTTCTAGCAATAATTTGGTTCAGTCCAATTTACATTAGGATTTAATTTTTTTCCTTCTATATTAAATGTAGGATTCTAGTTGTTAAAATTCTCATTAGGTTACTAAAATTTTCATCTAAACTAGACGTTCAAATAGTGTAGGACTTGAGTATTTGGGGTAATTGAAGTTTAAATTCCTTTCAATCTCTATGGGAACGATATCCGGACTTATAGGTCCACTTTATTACTTATACGACCTGTGCACTTGCAATTTTTAAGACCAAAGTAAATTTTAATTGAGTTTAGTGACAAAATTATTCTTCTTACGAGCATACAATGTATTTTTGGTCTGTATCAAGTTTTTGGTGCCTTTACCTGGGATTAATTTTTATTCTTCTAGTAATGGTTTCAATAATTTGAATATGCACAACTTTTGGTCCAACATCAGTATTCGAGTAGTACTGTGGACTGTCTTCGAAAATCATTTGCATTCTTGATGTACCATCGAACCCCAAACACAAGGTCGATCACTCTATGTGCACTCTCACACCCATGCAGGATGCCCTGCATAAATGCAATGCAAGTGTCATTGCATGTCATTTCATGCTACATGTACGCTACGTGTCACATACAACATATAAATCACACATTACATGGATAAATTATGTTTAATGCATATAATATTTTCATTTTTATCCCACATATATCACATAATTTCACACATTAACATATTATTCAATTTACACTAATAACACATATTAGCCATTCTCGGCCATAAATCCGGCCATACTTGGCCTTGGAAAAATCTAGACTTAGTTCAGGAATTCCAGATTTTGTAAATATCACATAAAAATTCAACACGGAATTTCCCGCTTAGGCCATACAGATTCGAGCATTTTCGTGATACAACCTGTTCCCAAACGTGTCTCAAAACCAACGGACCTGCTCCTCATCCGTCTGCGGACCAAATCCCACCGCTTAGTCCACGGCTTCGTCGAAAGACTTCATCTTATTAAATTCTAAACTCAACGAGATTTCCATAGAGTCTAAGAACGCGCAAATCGAAGTTCGAATGGAAAAGTTATGGCCATCCGAAGTTGGCGTTGTTGATTCGCAGGGGTGGTGCTGAAATTCGAGCATACCCCCGTTTTCCATTTTGCCCAGATTTGCTCAATTCCGGGATGCCGTGCTCTGCCTCAATGGTCCCAGGAACTCATATACTTGGTCCATGACCGTCCCACAACCAAAAACATATTACACAATGCAATAATTTACCCCGAAGTGGGGCGAAATCATTAGGCCCTTACACGCCCCCTAGGCGTGAAATGAATTGGAGTAGGAGGAAACCTACCTCTTGGAGATTTGGTGAAACCCCCCGCCTTTGGCACCTATGTGTAGTTGTCGTCGTGTAGACAAACTTTGCTTCTCGGTTCGATGAATTCTGTCCGTCGAAGTGTCGTCGGTCGAAGGAAAACCTGTTGGTTCTTTCCTTTCTTTCCCTTTTTTTTTTCCTTCCTTTTCCTTCTTGTTGCTCCCCCTTTCTATGAACAACACCATATTTATAGCCTTCAAATGTGACATGCATGTTGACACATGCCATGCCATGTGTCATTCACATGGATTTCCATGTGTCAACCACATGGTTCGCCATGTGTCGCCCAACACCCATTGCCTCGAAAAACATGAAACTGCATCATCTCTAATTCAACGAAATTAGCCCCAGTAACTAATTTGTTCATGTGATCAACCCAATGATAAGGTCGGTTTCGTCATCTGAGATCTAGAAAACTTCTAGGTTTTCAACCTGTATCGTAGCGACAAGTTCACCGTGTTTGCCCATTTTTTTGGAAACGCTCAAATTTGCACGGGTTTTACACTTGTTCATTTCACCCTTTAGCATGCTGGTAAATATAACTTTTATACTTGAGTCATCTCCACCTTTTTTTAGATGCTTTTAGATAAATTTTTGTTTGGCTATTAGAATATGTGCTTCACTTATCAACAAACTATAAAACCCTTATTCTTATCTACTTGGTACAAGTATGTAAATATATATATATATATATATATATATATATATATATATATATATATATATATATATATATATATATATATATATATATATATATATATATATATATTTCAATTTGTGTGTCGCTACACAGAGGATTTTTATTAACTTTCTATTGCTCTGATGGCTTTGTCTGGCCTATTGATTCCACCTTTCTTGGTCTCTTCATCATTGATGTTGAATTTCTGGACTTAAAGTTATTCCCATTGAATGTGAGTTCCTTTGTACCCCTACAACCAAGAACCTCATTTAACAGTAAAATGTTGGGTGAGGCACTGCTTCATTTTCTAGTGATATATGCTGCAAGCTTATGTTATATATGATTTTATTTTTTATTTTATAGCGGTTGTAGTGTTTTTCCTTCAAGTTTTTTGAGTTACAATTTTCATTGTGCTTCTTGATTATTGAATGATTAAGTTAAACATTTTCTATTCTTTACAGGTTTGCAAAGAAACAATTTACTTGTTAAAAGAAGAAAAATCATAATGTCAAAAGGGGGTGATATTGAGAACCATGACGATTATATCAACAAAGTCCTTAGAGGTGGACATTATTCTTTGTAAAATATAGTTTTTAATAGTCATTGCCTTAATATTTGTTCTTTAATTCATTGTTCCAAAATTTTCTTGTAGTGAGAATTTGAGGTCTCCAAATAATGTAATTAAACTTGGAAAGCTTAATCATAACAAGGCTTGCACATCAGTCAAAAACTTGGATTGAGAGTTTTTGGCTCGTATTTTTCTACTTTGATATATACCAGGAAGAAGTAGCGGTAATATTGTCACTTTAACTTTTCTCTCATGTTTATCATTTTATATTGATTCTAGTGTTTCTTACCTTTCAAAATTTTGTGAAAGTCATAGTTCCAATTATACTTATGGTTGTTGCACATATAATTTAGATGCTTTATATTTTCCAAATTTGTTTGCAGGTTTTAAATGAAAGTGGTTAGCCAAAAGATGAGAAATCATTATGTTAAAAGAGGCGATGCCGAAGAATATGAAGACTATATCAATATTTATTCTTTTGTTCAAAAAATTAAAAATTGAGATATGATTTGTGATTATTATGCATAAGTAGTTACATTATTGGTTGGAACCAAATCATTATGTACAAATATTTTAAGATATTTTTAGTAGTAAAATTCAATTTGATTGTATCTTATTTTAAATTTTTATTTCATTATATAAGAATTCATTATTTTAACAACATGATATAAATATTCTTTTTAATAGAAAATGCTAAAAGTAAAGTTAATCAAAGATGACACTCTAGAGCATGTCATTAATAAAATGTATTAATAATGACCATTTTAAGTGTCATTATTATGATTGTATTTCACTTGAAAATTTTCAACGGTGATGCTTCTTAAGAGTGTTATTGTCAACATTATCTAATGCTTATTAGAAGCTTCATTGTTCATCCAATAGATACAATGATAGTCAATACCATGACTCTTTAGAAAAATGTCATTGTAACTTTTCCTCAGAAATTCTCCGAGCCATTGCCTCTCTTCTGTGTCCATAGCTGTCTCGCTCTCGGGCTTGGCATCACACAGGCTTAATTCCTTGCAAATATGGAAGAAATTAACTAAGTAAATATAATACGACATTGTGACGCCCCAATTCTCGGGGGTCCGTTGACTACCTGTCAACCCGCGGAATACTAGTGGATGTCGGGTTACCCGACGCCACTCATGAAAATCGAGTAGAGTCTCCTTTGTACGGGGAGCTCTACCCAAATACAACACCTGTATATAACCTGTCCCAATATACACAATGACCACATAGGGTCTCATATACAACTATACCGTATAAAATGACTCCTCTGGGGCTCCCGCGCATTATACAACATATATCCTAACTATCCAATATAATCCATCACATGAGTAAAACGGCCACTTGGGCCCATAAACCAATACTCATCCTAATAATTCCCAACTATATACAATAGTTTCAAGAGTTAAGAAATTACTCTTATACAAGCATATATTAAAATGAAAAACATTCTAATACATGCAAAACCATCAAAGCCACATTCCGGCTTTCTTCTAAACGGCCTCTATGATGCGCACGCTCCCTGTACTTGTAAAATAGTATCCTCGACAAGGTGAGCTAATGCTCGCAGTGGAATCACCCTTGGTGGGCATCCACCTAAGTGCATGCAATGTCTAAATAAACACACATTCAAGCAAATGCATGATCCTACTTGAATGTCTAACTGACATCACCTACCCCGAGTCCTCTCGACTTCACACCGCTGGGCTTCACGATGAGAACCTTAGTTTTTGGTCAGACAACCCTCCGACATATATCAATTAAATACTCGACGATTGATATTATGTGGACTACCTCCGATGTATATCAATTGGGCCGATCCGACGACATTAACATTTTTTTATATGGACTATCCATCATTATTTTTAGAAAACCCTCCAACCATTCTCTCGAAGAATCACCTCATGCACTTACCCTATCGTCCTAGGGTGCCCCAGTGCATATGGAATGCATGATGCCAATTCCATTTCAGTTCAATAACACATGCAAATATATAATCATGCATATATTCACATAATTTAAATCACACAAACATGTTATGAAATTTCACATTTCCATACATCAAAATTAGCTCATGGGCTAATGATCAAACACGAGCACCCAACTAATTACTCGACTAAACACATTATTTCACAAAAATTATTTTAGAACACTATTTCCTGAATAGTGAAACCCTCTGCTTATTCCTGCAAATCACCAATCATAGGTTCACTTTGGGAACCCGGGTTTCACGGCCATTTCCGGCCTCATACACATCAAAGCATGCATTAACACATTAATGCACAATTAACAACCCAATTCAGCTGGCTACTAATGGTTGCACCATTTGGGTTTCAAAATTATAATACCCGGGTCCTAAGATTTGGGACCGATCAAACGGCCCCTCACGGCCTCATTCAACTCAAACATTAACAAAGTACTTAAATAAAGAATAAAACCCAAGTAGGGAGAAACCCCTACCTCTCGGAGTTTGACGAAACTCCCTAAAACCGGAGCCCACGCGTAGGCCTCTCCGCGTAGAACAACTTTCCTTCTTGTCCCGAAGAATTCTGATGGTCGGATCTGCCGAAAATTTAGAGAGAAGTTTCTCTCTCTCTAAAAAAATATCCCAAAACCAGAGCTCCTCACGTTATGTATCTTCTTCCTCCTTCAATTCACGGTTTTTTTTTTGCCTTTTTGAATTGTGGGAGACAAACACTATTGAGTGTTTTGTTTTTTTCTCATTTAATCAATTTCAAAATGACCATTATGTCCCTCTTTCCCAGCTTTTGACATTCTAAGACTATCTCACTACCATTTTCATCATTTTCTTACTCGCGCTACCTCTTATGGCACATGAGTACGTGTTATATGTGACTTTCGTCGAATAGAAAATAGTTTTATGGCACCCGAACCGGCATGTTCTGTTGACGTACACCCGACCGCCTCTTAATTTGACGAAATTCGACGCGTTAGCTAGATTTCATGAGGCGATTCCAATCGGTGAACCGCTTTCTGGCATCCGAGATCTAGATAATAAATTTCAGATTTTCACCAAATTACGATTTTACCCTTTTTCCGTAAATTAGAATTTCGGGTCTTAAGCTCCTCCTCTTTAAAAGGAATTTCATTCCGAAATTCCGGGATAATCACATCACTCACATGCATATGCAACGTGCACTTCACCATGCATGTAAATCATTTAATTATGAAACGACTAATCCACGCACTCATCCCTAAACAAGAAGGGATAGGTGGCCCGCATCGTGTCCTCGCGCCCCACGCTGACTCCTCCACTCCATAGTGCCGCCCATAGCACCCCTCACTAGCCTCACTCGGGCCAAGGTCGTAAAACCTGGATCACCGGGCCATCCAAAATGCATACCGGTCCCTTCTGTCCCATCGTTGTCAACCTCACCTATCCCTCAATCCACCACATGAGCTGGATCTGGAGTATATTTCCGGAGCATGGAGACGTGAAATACCTCATGGACACATGACATGTCAAGGCACCAACCGACAAGCAATGTGTCAAAGGCTTCATCCTTCTCGGAAGATCTTGAAAGGCCTAATAAACCTAGGCGATACTTCCTCGTCACGAATCCTAACTACTCCTCTCTTAGCATCACCTCACATGATCCCCAAATTAACTCTAAGGGTCGACGTCGCGACATCAAGATAGTTTCGCGACTTTGAGCTATGAGAAGACGCTGTCGTATCAAGCTCACCTTCCTGAGGTGTCTTTAATCAAATCGTGACTGATGTAGCCTCCCACCTCGGTCCAACATAATGGTGACCTACATGGCCTCCCATACAATGCCATACGGGTGTTATCCGTGATACTCGCCGATAATCGTTGTTGCAGGCTTAATTCAACTAAGGGCAAGTGCTCTTCCGGGCCACCCCGATGATCCGTGACGCATGCTCAGCATGTCCTCTAACACCGATAGTCCTCTCGCATCGACCATCCGTCTGAGGGTGGAAAGTCAGACTCATCGCCGGTGTGCCATAGCCTTTTGGAACTCTTCCAAAAGTGCGCTCAAACCCCGAGTCCCTATCCGAAACTATGGATACCGGTACCCACGAAATTTGACTATCTCGAATATACAACCGGCATAATCTCTCCAATGCGAAGGTCATCCGCACAGTTAGAAAATGTGCCGACTTCGTGAGTCGGTCCACTATCACCCATACAGAGTCATGCCTTTGTTGCGTCCGTGGCAAGTGGGTCACAAAGTCCATCGTGACGTGTTCCCACTTCCACTCGCCTACCTCCGTCGGTCAAGTGTACCGCCGGGCTTCCGGTTCTAGCCTTAACCTGCTGACATGTGAGACATCGTCGCACAAAGTCCCCTACGTGTCTCTTCATTTCGCTCCAGTATTACTAATGACGAAGATCCTGGTACATCTTCGTGCCACCTAGATGTGGCTGGCAAATCGAGCAAGTGAACCCCCGAGAATCTCCTCTCTCAAATCTGGCCAACTCGGGGAACTGGTCATCTGGCCCCCATCAAGACTACCATCCGCGTGAACGGTCCAGCCCTCGCCACCAGAGCCCCGACCGTACTCGTCCCCGATGGACACTATCTCCACGCCCCGCCACTGAACCAATCACTTTGATCATCGTGAGACGGCAGCTTACCAACTCCCCAAGGTACTCCCGAAGTCCGTCAGCTGCATCAGAGCCCAACCGCCCTACGCTCAGCATCAGCCACTCCCGAGAAGCTATACTACAAATTAACGCTCCGCGTGACTTCCGACCGAGTGCACTACCACCACATTTGCCTAATGATGGTAATGCAAAGTGAAGTTATAACTCTAGAACTCCATCCATCCGCTTCGCTTCATGCCGAGGTCTCTACGTGAAAATATACTTCGACTTTTACGGCCTGAGTACACCTCTAACTCTTTCGCCAGATAAGTAAGTGGGCGCCAAATCTTCAAGGCGAAGACTACTACTTACCAACTCATGTCGGTGTGGGGTAATTCCAAAACCGTGATTCTTCAACCGACGAGAACCATAAGCTACTACCCTCCCTGGACCGCATCAAACACATCCTAATCCGCCTCAAGGCATCACAATACATCAGGTACCCCCGTCTCGTCCGACTATCAAGATGGGAGCTGAAGTAAGTCTCCTCTTAACTCCTAGAATGCCTCGCACGGCCCCTCCACCAAACTTGACCTCCTTCCGGTCAACCTAATCATAGGTGCCGCTTATCCCGGAGAAATCCTCAATGAATCTCCCCAGAATACCCAAATTAATCCCAAGAAACTACGATCTCGAAGATCGACTTCGCCTCCCAACTCATCACGCTCAACCTTCGCCAGTCGATCGGGACACTCCCGATGTTGACAATTCACGTTGTCCCAAAAATTCACTCCGCAAGCCGTAATCCTCGTGACTCATCGAACTTCCGCGTATAGCCGATGGTCTCAACAACTCGTAAAACTATCCACAAGGATACCATGCTCCCACTCCGACTAAAGAGTATCAAGATGTCATCCACGAAGACCACGACAACCGATCTAGATGTGGTCGGAATACCCTATGATGAGATCCATGAATGCCGCCTGCATTCGCCAATCCAAAGGGCATCACCGTGAACTCAAAGTGCCCATAACGGGTCGTGAACGCCGTCTTGGTGATATCTCGTTTCCTAACTCAAATTATTATAACCCGCATGGTCTATCTTTGAGTAGACTCGCGCCTCCCATAATTGATCAAACAAATCATCAATCCCCAGAATGGGTACGATTCTCGATCGTAACCCTCAAGGTTTCAATTGTCCGTAGTCAATGCACAAATAAGGGTCCCGTCTCTTCTTAGCAACAAGATCGCGAGCGCCCCATGGTGAAGCGTCGGCCTAATGAACCATTGCCTAGTAGCCTCAGAGGCCGGGATTCCTCGAAGTTCCCCGCAACTAACTCGTGCCATCCTATGCGGAGTCACAGAGATGGGCGAAGTACCAGTGTGTAACTCGGACAATCGGGCCCACGAACCCTCCGAGGTGCGCCTGTAGCTCATCCTGAAAACATCCACATACCGCACACTACCAGTAGATCTAAGTCCCGCTCTCCTAGTCCTCAGGTAAGGCTCACTAGCCAACCCGATAATCGCCCTAACACTCAGGGACCAGATATTGTCCGGGGCAAATTGCCACTTTGTCTCCCGGGAACATTTCACACACACCGCTCATGTGACCAGAATCTCCTACGCCACAATCGACAATCTAATTCTATAAGCCGCCAACCAATCCATCCCTGTGATGACATCGAACTCGACATGTCCATGATCCTCAGGTCCACTGTAAGTAGAGTCCCCGAGATCTCCAGCTCGCAACCACGGCATATCATCCCTATTCTCGCCCTAATCCCTAGGGGAGAACTCACATAAAAAACTCCTCTAAGCCCAACTCTATCACAACTGATGCAGTAATGAATGAATGCGACGCACCAGAATCAAATAACACTCTTGCCCATAGGCGAGATAGCAAAACGCATCTCGTATAACTCAAGACCTGGTTTACCAAATGATGTGATGGCGTAGACACGCCTTAATTTCGATGTCCCTACCAGGCCTCGCCTCCGCTTTCACCATAATCCGCCTTCGCCCGCCTCGTGAAATGTGAGGTGCCCGTAGCCTCGAACCGAGACGACTCTCTCGCTCAGACCAGGCCGTGGAGGAACGACCGATCCTCTCCCGCCCCGCTAATGACTGACTGCTGCCCAATGCCCTAGGATCTCTGTCTCTGGGGGCAATCCCGTCTCACATGCCCAGGCTATTGGCAGAAGTAACATATCCTCTGTCCTAGCTGACTAGATGTCTAATCCTGGCCCTAGTCCTGAAACTCGTGTGAAGCAGAAGTCTTTTGCCTCTTCCCCGAACTAGAGGAAGGCTGATCCTCCCTTGCTACCAACACTCACATCCCGAGTGCTCCGTGTATCCTCGATTTCTCTCTCTATGGTCAGGGTCGTCCCAACCATGGAGTTCATATCCCGTAGACGAAGTCCTACAATCCTGCCCTGAATGGACAACTTTAGCCCATTCTTGAATCTCCTAACCTTGGCCATGTCGGTGGCCACGTAATCATCAGCAAAACGGGCTAACTCCGTGAATTTAGCCTATCACATCACCGTCATGTCCCCCGTCAGCCTAGAACTCCCGAGCCTTCGCATGCCTCGCAATATCCGGTTACTCACCCATGAACAGCCTCAAACTCGCCCATGTCATACCTAAGTCTCTAAAGGTCCCGCCCATCTCCCCCCATACCGGGCCTCACCCTTCTAGCCGAACGAGCTAACTTGATTCGGCCTGGGCAGGTAATCATTGCCTCTAACACCTCTCGATTCGCATGAACCAATGGTCTCGCACCACCTGATCTCCTCCCCCGTGAATGCCCTGAGGATGACGCTACCCAAACCTCCGGAGGTTACTAGGACTCCCCCGACCACCGCTATACCACTGCGCTATAACCTACGCCCACACTACAACCTCTACAAAGCCCCGCGATCAACACCGGTGGTGCCTCGACTGCACTCGTGAACGCCTCTACGCCCTCGTCCCGACTAGCCATCCTACTCTGGCTCAAATGGCAAGAACACAATGCAAGATTCTAAGGCATAAACATGTACCAGACACCATTCATACGTAATCAAGCAGTATATATCAAGTCACTGCATTCATAAGCAATGCAAGACCATTTATCCAATATATTAAATCATATTTATCAACAAAAATTTTATTTTTGAAAATTTCATTTTTCCAAAATTTTGTCTCATTTTATTTGATTTTAATTAAAATTTTTTTTTCCAACCACTAGAAAATACAAATTATATATATATATATATATATATATATATATTTTTTTTTTTTTTTTTTTTTTTCATCTTTCAACACTCCAATAAATTTATAAAATTTATTTTATCTATTTTCTTTAGTTTTTCCTGCAATTATAAACCTTAGAAAATGATTTTCCCTCTCCTCATTTTTTTTTTCATTTCAGACTTTGAACATTTGTCCAAAATTTCCTCAAACCCCGCCACTCCAACACTCAATCCTAGTGTTCAACCTTAAAATTTATTAAAATTTTATTTGATCAACCAATAAACCAAATAAATTTATTCAAGTTTATTTTATTTATTCTTTCCGCTTTACTCACTATAAAACCTAAACTTTGTTTTGAACACACAATGTGCTAATCACTTAAGCACACAAACCAATCATCGTACATACAACATGGCCTACACACCATCACACAACAATTCATCAATTCACATGATCACACACAAAACACACATGCCGTGTCCTAGTTTTGTTCCGTGCCTTCCTAGGTAATCTCATACCTAACTTACATCTAACCACCCAAGTGGTGATGGATACCCAAACCCGAGCCCTTGCAGATTCACAGATACCTGCCCCCGATACTCAAGTCGTGACGCCCAATTCCTCGGGGTCCCGCCGACTACCCGTCAACCCGCTCGAATACTAGTGATGCTCGTTACCCGATCGCCACCATAGAAATCGGCAGTCTCCTTTGTACGTGGAGCCTACCCAAATACAACACTGTATATAACCCGTCCTAATATACACAATGACCACACATGGTCTCATATACAACTATACCGAGTAAAATGACCTCAAATTTCGCATTAATATACTCACAACATATATCCCAACTATCCAATATAATCCATCACATGAGTAAACGCCACTGGGCCCATAAACCAATACTCATCCTAATAATTCCTAACTATTACCAGTTTCAAGAGTTAAGAAATTACTCTTATACAAGCATATATTAAAATGAAAAACATTCTAACACATGCAAAACCATCAAAGCCACATTCCGGCTTTCTTCTAAACGACCTCTATGATGAACCGTCTCCTCGCACGCTCCCTATACCTGTAAAATAGTATCCCTCGACAGGGTGAGCTAATGCTCAGTAGTGGAATCACCCTAAGTGGGCTACTCTCCACCTAAGTGCATATGCAATGCTCCAAAATAAACACACATTCAAGCAAATGCATGATCTACTTGAATGTCTAATTGATCATCTCATATCCCGAGTCCTCTGACTCCTCACACCTGCTTAAGCCAATGTATGAGAACCTTGGGTTTTTATTTGTGGACAACCCTCCGATATATATATCAATTGGGCCGACTCTGACGATTGATATTATGTGTGGACTACCCTCCGATGTATATAATTTGGGCCGACTCCGACGATTAACATTTTTTTTTTATATGGACTACCCTCCGATCATTATTATTTTTAGAAAACCCTCCGAAACCATTCTCTCAAGAATCACTTCATGCACTTACTTCTATCGTCCTAGGGTGCCCCAGTGCATATGGAATGCATGATGCCAATTCCATTTCAGTTCAATAACACATGCAAATATATAATCATGCATATATTCACATAATTTAAATCACACAAACATGTTATGAAATTTCACATTTCCATACATCAAAATTAGCTCACATGGGCTAATGATCAAACACAAGCGATTCAACTTGAATTACTCGACCAAACACATTATTATTTCAATAAAATTATTTTATGAATGATTATCTCTGGGAATAGTGAAAACCCTTGCGCACTATTCCCCCACAAATCACCAATCATAGGTTCACTTTGTGAACCCGGGTTTCACGGCCATTTCCGGCCTCATACACATCAAAGCATGCATTAACACATAAATGCACAATTAACAACCCAATCTGGGCCGTGGGATTCACGTCAGCACCATTTGGATTTCAAAAATTATAACAATTCGGTCCCAAGATTTGGGATCGATCAAACGGCCCCTCACGGCCTCATTCAACTCAAACATTAACAAAGTACTTAAATAAAGAATAAAACCCAAGTAGGGAGAAACCCTACCTCTCGGAGTTTGACGAAACTCCCTAAAACCGGAGCCTGGCGTAGTTTCCTCCGCGTAGAACGCCTTTCCTTCTTTGTCTCGGCATACATGACAAATGGATCTATCAAAATTCTAGAGAAATTCTCTCTAAAAAAATATCCCAAAATCAGAGCTCCTCACATTCTGTATCTTCTTCCTCCTTCAATTCATGTTTTTTTTGCCTTTTTGAATTGTGGGAGACAAACACTATTGAGTGTTTTGTCTTTTTCTCATTTAATCAATTTCAAAATGACCATTATGTCCCTATTTTCCCAGTTTTGACACTCGGCACTATCTCGGCCGTCCATTTTCATTATTTCTCTACTCATGCCCACTTATGACACATGAGTACGTGTTATATGTGACTTTCGTCGCATCAAAAATCTTTTTACGGCACCCGAACCTCAATGCCTCGAAAGACGTGCCAACTCCGACTGTCTCAGAATTCGACGAAATTCGACGTGCTAGCTAGATTTCGCGAGACGATTGCAACGGTGAAATCAGTTTCATCATCCAAGATCTAGAGAATAAATTTCGGATTTTTTTACTGAAATTACGATTTTACCCTTTTTCCAGAAATTAGAATTTCTCGGGTCTTACAGACATGCATAAAAAGCAAGCTATGAGGAGAAGATTGAGAAACCTTGAAGAAACAATATTGTGATGGTTACCCAATGCTTGGCTGACCTTGCTTTATAGTGATGTGCATATTTAAACAAGAGAGTTTGATATTTTATTATTGGAGACAATGGATTTAGGTCTAATTGGAGAGATAATTTATGCATATTTGATTGTATTTACTGCCATATTTGACGCTCTTGCTTCCTATCCCGTTGAATATGAATGCTAAAATAAAGCAAACTTTATGTTTGATCAAATGCTAAAGAGAAGCGCAAAAAAATGTCTCAGCAAAAACAGAGCAAAACAGAGGTACAATTGAATAACTAATTTCTGTTACACGTGAATGCCAGAACCTTCTTCTGCAATATGACTTCCAGAACCTTCTTCTGCAATATGACTTCCAGAACCTTCTTCTGCAATATGACTTCCAGAACCTTCTTCTCACGCCTCCAGCCGGGACATGGAACCTTCCATGGCTAGCTCAGATCGGCGTTTTTTGAAAACGATCCTCTGACAAAGCCTTGGTAAGAAGATCAATAGGTTGGAACTTAGTAGGGATATACCCGACTTCCAGTTTGTTTGCTGTTACAAGATCACGAACAAAATGAACATCAATTTCTATGTGCTTAGTTTTAGCAAGATACACATAATTGCTTGCCAAAGCATGAGCCCCTTGGTTGTCACACCAAAGAATAGGTGGTGTGAGCTGAAGATTTATACCAATTTTAGTTAACAAATGTTGTATCCATATCAAGTCAGTAGCAAATGTTGTATCCATATCAAGTCAGTAGCAGCACTTGCTAAAGCTCTATACTCTGCTTCAGTACTTGACCTAGCCACAACTGTTTGCTTTCTAGAACTCTAAGTGATAAGATTTCCTCCAAGAAAAACGCAGATGCCACTTACAGACTTTCTATCATCAATATTGCTTACCCAATTGGCATCTTAATACCCTTTAAGCATTAGTAATTGTGTTGGTTTAAACTTGAGACCATATGAAATAGTTAATTTTATGCAATCTTAGAACCTTTACAAGCTTTCTATGAAACTAGAGTTGAGCTCGTAAATATCGCTAAGCTTATTAATTGAGAAAGCAATACTCATCCTTGTTAAAGTAAGATATTGAAGTGCTGCCCCAACTTTCGCTCCCACACAAAGACTTTATTGCCTCGTGTGCAATTCATCTCTATAGGAGATACTTGAATTGATAATACAGTGTGGAGAGAGGCCTTGGCATTGAGTAGGGATTAGTTTTAGAAGGACTAACAAACACATTTTGAATTGACCAGATTGCAACCTAAAGAATCTCGAATAGCTTGAAAGCCAAGGAAATAGCTTACAGAACCCAAGGTTGTAAAACTCAAGAAAATTCAAATTTTTTCAAAAGGTAAACGGTAATTTAACAAAACCGACCTTTTCAGATCCTGACGAAGAAATGAGCTTCACTGCTGAAACTCCGCCGTGAAATCTAGCCACCAGATCACACCTCGAGACAATCGAAATTTCCACGCTTTCGAAAGCAATATGGAGGTCGTGACACGCATGATCGCGTGGATGCCATGGCACCCAAATGGAATCACACATGGCAAGAGCCATGTGGTACACTTGAAATACATGTCTCACATTGAGCCATGTGTTACATGATGCAATAAATAGAATAAAGAAAAATAAGAGAATAAACATGGTGTTGACAAGTGGCAAGAAGGAAGGTAGGGGAAAGTTTCCCCCACTTGATCTCTATGGATGAGAGTGATACAAAAGAGAAAAGGAGAAGAAAAAGAGAAAAAGGAAAGAGAAAGAAGAAAGAGAATAAGAGAAGAGAAAATGGGAAAGGAGAAATTGAGAAAAGAAATGAAAATGGGATAAGGATAGACCAAACAAGGGAAAGAAAGGAAGGAAACCGGCAGAGAGAGGAGCAGTACGAGAAAGAAGGTTGAGGCGTAGAGAGAGATTCTATCTCTCTCTATAGGATTCACGGTTCTGGGGCCGGCCGGGCCACTGACCGTGAAGTAAAGCCTGGCCCACGTGACAAGGGCTACGCTGCGGTACTAGGAATCACAAATTTCAGCCAGTCCAAGGTTCAAGCTCTCACTAAACCGAGAAAGGTCTCGTGAAATCATACCTGGAGGTGGCTTTTTCTCCCACTCGCTTAACTTTACGTCCAAGGGCATGTGTGTGTGTGCCCACGTGAGGTGCCGGGCCCGCTTCTCTGACCAAGACTTTGTTTTGGCCATAATCTCTTAAACCCATCACTCATCCGACCAGTGGTTAAAATTTCTAGTAAAATATACTTCTATAGGAGAACATATCTCCTTGAAATAGGTATATCCAATTCCGAATTCCCTTCGACCTTGAAAATCATCCTCAGTACGGAGCAGCACGCGACGGTGTGCAAAGCAGAAACTCCCTGTGGACACAATTGTCATTTTTCTAACGGGGCCAGCCCCAGACCTCTCGATGGCCATACCTTCTCGGCCCAAACTCGTTTCGTGTGTTCGGACCATGGAAATCCCATGGAGTCAAGAATCTATCCATATTCATGTGGAGGGTAATTGGTGTTCACAACTTTTCAAAAGCCACATGTCGTACGCGGTGCATGTCATTTGCTAGTCGGGATGCAGAAGTTATGGGTTTGATGATATCACACACCTGTGTGGCTGTTATTGCGTGTTATTAGTGATGCCATGTCCTAGCCGAGGAAACGAGGTGTTTCCATTACTCACCCAAGTAGTGATCGAGGGTCGCTTGAATGGTCGGTGTCTCAAATTTCTAACCACTGGCCAGTCCGGGATTGTCGAGACTATTTCGAATAGTTCTCAAACGGGTTTAAGGGTCGGGCCACAAGATGGTTAGTCTCTGTGGACTGATAGTAAGGTGGTCCGCCTGGGCCTGACGTGGCGGCGCTGTTAGGGTGGAAAGAATCTTAAGGATATCCCGATGACTATCCGGCGAGTGACCTGGCCAACCAACCTGGCCTCTTGCACTGGGTTCACTGTTACAAGAAGGCTTGGGTGCTACGGTATCTAATCGAATGACTGATCGGACGACCATCAAGTCAACGCCCGCAGACAATGCCTCGACCGTCTCAGCTGATTCGAGCCTCGGGTTTGCAACATTCGGGCTCCGCCCCCCAGCCCTCGTCAGACTTGTTTAAGGCTTCGCCTCTTAGAGGCCCTTTGTCTGCGGTTGATCGTCATGGCATCTCTTGGTTAAGAGGTGTATTTTTTGACTTGCAACATGGGAAGTACTAATAATAAAGCATCGGTTTGTAATGTGTGTTTTCTAGTGAACATGTATTGCAGTATAGCCAGTTATAGGCTACATCCTGGTAAGTTAGCGCATGGTTAAATTTCAGGGATAGACATAAGCCATTAGTTAGCTGGCGATGACATGGCTGCAATGGTAATACATGTGTCCCATTGTATTAACATCGGGTTGGTCAGAGGGGGAATTTAAGTGTAAGCCAAGATGATTTCGCCCGCATTGATTGATGTATGGAACTCCATAACTAAGGAGTTATAATATCACAGTCTATAGTGACTCCGCATTGAGTGATTCTTATGTTAATATATGCTATGTTTGATATATTGACATGTTTATGAATTAATGCAAGGGTTTGCATTGTATATAATTGTCCCAGTGGTAATGAAGTGTAGTGTGTATTAAGATGTTCTTGTAGTAATCATTGTACATAGACATGACATATAGTGCAATGGCAATAATATATTGCATTGATGCACGTAATCATCGCACATGATAGCGGTGTAAAGCAAGGCTGGTGTGGGTCATCCATCATCATGGTCGATGAATGGGTAGTAAGCTTCAGAATTTTGATGACGTCCACAAATGTCCTACCTGGGCTTAAAATATAAAAAGAAATATAAATAATGTGTTGTGGAGTTAAGGACCGTTAATCCCTCGTGAAAAGCCCTGGAACATGGATGGGTGAGGACCGCTTGTGATCCGAAAAGCCCTCCAGATGGGTAAGAGACCTGCACCGTGTGAGCCGAAGTTCGTTGCCCAAAGAAGACACACGGATCATGGTTATCACTTTAGACTCTGTCAGGTGATAGAGTTAGACTTGACTCGGATTGGTTGCCCATTTGCATTTGCATCGTAATGAGTCGATGAGTGACTCAGACAAGGGCATGAAGGACATTCCATGCATGAGATAATACATTCATGTGATATTTTCACTTGGAAGTGTGCTAAGCTTGGGTTTGATCAATGTATGAGCACCCCAGTGGGAGTAACCTCAGAGGGGAGATTATCACTACCTGGCTTTGCTTACCCTAATGTGGGAACTTTTAGGTGAATGGTGTCAGGCAGCAGCACTTGAATCTCATTCCTAGATCGTACATATGAAGAAAGCCTGGATGTAGCTTCTAGGGACCATATTTTGTATAAGTATATTAGAACAATCGATTTCATTATATCATTTTCAGATAAGAGTGTATAATTGAACTCTTGTAAACATATCACTACATAGTCGTATGTATAGTATTCAAGGTATGGTCAATAATGGTGGTCGCTTATGACTTATGAATGAACGTGTATATTGAGCCTTTACATCGTATGTATGGTGCCATACGCCTGTATTTGTGAAGTAGAGCTCCCCGTATAAAGTTGAGATCATCTGAGTTTTTGAGCAATTATGGATCCCGATAAATGTGGACATGATGGTGCGGGCGTCTGGGTTTCACGACACCCACCGATTTTCGCAGTCGACGGTCACAATCCGGAACTCCTGGATGTGGGTACTCAGCAAAGGTTATAAAAGCAACCTGAAAGTGTTAAGATCCGAATAACTGCTGAATGGTCCTGTGAGAGCTTTCCTCGAATTGCGTGGATGTCATCTAGCATACACTAAGAGTAAGCATCATTCCACCACCTTTATGAGTGAAGAAAAGTGACACGTAAACAGTTCAAATCCCAAGCAAAGAGATACCATTTCTCAAACCAAGCTCACGGAGCTCGTTTTGAGACCAAGTATAATGCCTTAAGAAGTTTACTACTAATAGTATGAAGCCAGTGATCCAAACCCTTTTCGTTGAGTCATAAAAACACACCTCATGAAGATTCCATTCAAGAGTTCATCATTCACATCAATTTGATGAATGTCCTAACATCTTGATACCGCTAAGGTAAAGATGATTCTAATGGTTACGCTTAATAAATTTGACCAAATATTCTGAAAAGCCTAGAGCAGAAAGTTCATGAAAGCCCTTAGCTAAATGTTACTCCTAGCTTTGTATCATTCAAGGTACCATCACCTGCTCATTCAAACACCCATTGGCCTTGTAGCAGTCATATAGCCACCATTAGAGGAACTCGATTTCCATGTATTATTATTTCTTAAGAGAGCTTGATATTCAACTTCCATAAAGAATTCTTCCAATCGAGGATTGAGCCAAAGCAAGAGTATATAGCGTCAGCCTTTGATGAAGTGAAGCAACAAGGGAAGCTTTTAGGGGTTTAAAAACACTAGACTTGTATTACATAAGGCTCATATGGGGACGGCTGGACCTGGACAAGGAACATCTATCTTTGGGGGAACCGGGAGGCAAACAGTAGTGTATTTTGCATAGACTCAACATGCGAAAATAATGTGACAGACTTAGGACAAGCTCCAACAGAAGAAGCAACAATATCAAATTCAGAGGATACAGTTTTACTAGAAGGAAAGGGAGACAAAAATGGTACATGAATAACAGGGACATTAGAATTATTTTCATAACATGCCAAAGATCTTCACCAGTATTTAAGTTGGTGCAAACAGAATCAACAAAGCAGCGTACTGAAGAAAAGGGCCGCAGAAATGAAAAAGAAGAGCAACTGGCAGAAGTGGAATAGTTGAGGAGCAATGTAAAAGATGAATTTGGTACAAATAACAACTGATATGGAAATTAAGCCTCATAAAAAACAAGCTCACTGAGCTATAAAATTCTTAAACGAAGGATGTAAGCACCAATAGCCTATGAGAAGGACTATAGCCTAAGAAGACACACTTAGAAGACTCAAAGTAAGTTTGTGTTTGCCAAAGGCCTAAGTAAGGGAAACATGCACACCTAAATACCTGAGGTGGCCACACTGGTCACCCAAGTTCAGATTTGGGCGTAAAAGATTCTTAAGTACTGGTGTATGAAGGTGATTTAATAGATAAACCGGTCGAAGAAAGCCTCCAATTAAACTTTAAATCCATGGCTTCAGTTAGTGTCAAAACCAATTTCCATATTTAACGTGCCTTTCCGTTCCCTTGTTGTTGATGAAAGTAAGGAGGGTAAGGATGACGAAAACATCACCAAGATCATGAAGAAGAGGTCAAGCTTATGGGTATTCACCCCTAATCAGCTTTGGAGATGACTTAACTGGAATTTGAAATTGTTTCAACCAGCTTATATTAAAATGCAAGAAAACAACAATTCTGCTTCAGACTTTAAAAGTGGGCTGTAAAATAAACATATCTAGTAAAATCATCAACAAATAAGATGAGAAACATATATAACCATCAATATGTTACAAAGAGGTAGGATCTCATACATCTGAATGAAGCACTTGAAAAGGTTGAGTAGTTTTAAGAGGAATTGAAGGAAAGGGAATCTGGTGAAGTTTTCCATAATCAATAAATTGCACAAGTGACTTAGAAGATGAGGCAATTTAGTTGCAAGAGAGCACTCATGAGAATCGATAATATTAAAGGCTAAGACTTATCGTGCCACAAGTGGATCCAATGATTTCAGGACCCGCAAGAGCAACCACTTGTTGGAGTTGTATTATGTCTAGAGTACTGCAATAACAGTAAATCTGAATAACAAGGTACTTTTCGTGATGTAGAGTAAGAGTCAGGCCTGGATACAAATCTAAATATAGATGTGGATTTGATGTGACCTTGGCATGGAAGTTGAAGTTGATAAAGGCCATTATTAAGAGTTCCTTTTAGAAGAACATCTTTGGTGTGCTTGTCCTTAACATAACACATAACAACAAGTAAAGTTAAATTCCACTATAACATTTTTATCCAATGTGAACTTGGAGATACTGATCAAGTTCTTAGTTATAAAAGGAACTAAGAGAATATTTCGAAGAGCAAGAGGCTTAGAAGAAGTGCCAGAACCAATTAAATCAATTTTAACAATATGAGAGATAGGAAACTCAATACCATCTCCAACCATGAGTTTACCACTATCGCTCATTTTTGAAGTAAGACGAGTCACCACTTGAAAGGTGAATACGATGTGTAGCGCCCTGCCTAGGAACCACGAGGCATCATCCATCCTGTGGGAGGTAATATGCGCCCAAGAGGATTGAAACCAAGGAGAAACTATAAGCAACATCACCGCACACTGCTTCCTTTGGAAGACTCGAGATTGGTTGGTGGACAATTGAGATTGAACCTATGATAGAATTTTATAGTAAAGTGTCCAAATTTGCCACAAATCTGACATGTGTTTACTCGCTTCTCTGGGCCGGAGGGAAATAGTTACGACCTAAAGGGAAGACAGAACAACCTCGGGCCTACAGCCTCGTGAGCGGCCCTAGAGTTTTTGATAACCTAGAAAATTAGAAGAACTTGATTGTTTATGAGCCAAAAATCCTTCGTAATTAGGAAACTCAACAATGTGATGTAGTCGTAAGATGTTCTAAATGCATTTCATGTGTTCAGAATAACATCGAACCTCTCTAAGGGTTACTAAATCTCGCGGACGTGAGATTTACTTCAGCAACCCATTCAAAAATTAGATACAAGACCTCCTAAGATATACAAAATTAATTCATCATCTTAAACATGTTGACCAGCAGCCATTAGAGCATGAGAAATACCTTTCATTTTAAGGATATATTCTTCAACAGATTCATCACCTTTCCTTGTAGTTTGCAAGGAAAACCTCAATTGAAGAATTCATGCTTTAAATCGAGTATAGAAGAGTTGATTAAGCACTTTCTAGATTTCTATTAATGTATTACACCGAACAACATGTCCTAGCATTTGTTCACTTATGGAAGACAGTAACCAACTCATTAAAATTTGATCCAATCTCATCCAAGTGAGATAATCAAGATTTCTAATAGGATCGTGATAGTTTGTAGAATTAGAGAGAAACTCAATAGGGTTGAGGTGAGTTCCAAGCAGAAAACCTTATAGATCATGTTGTTACCTTGATCGTCGGAACCTCCGAGCATCAGTGGCGCGATATGAACATGCAAAAAAGGTGATCCGGTGGTGGTGTGCCGACCACCTCTTCAATGATCAAGTCAGAGAAAAGCGGAGAAGAAGAAGCAGAGAGTTTTTGCATAGTTCGAATGCCCTTACCTTGTGGGAGATCTCTCCGATTTATAAGGTGTGGTTCGCCGATCTTCCCTTAATTTTAGGAATAAAATCTCTTAAGTTTAGGGATAAAATATGTTATTCCTTATCAAGGATTAATATTCTGAAAAATAAGGGATTTGGAAAATGGGAATCCTGCTAATAAATATCTCTTTTGTGTATTTTTCAATTTCGTATGCTTATTCATAACGGTAACTCCCATGGCAGGGTGGCCGACTGGGGACTTGAAACCTCTGGGACGGCCACCACAGCTGAGTCTCTAATAGACACTCAGCTTCGCAATGAGTTCTAAGTGATTCTCCCACTTCAGTTTATTCCCGCCTGGTTTTAATATGGTAAGTGGGCCTGGCCCATTTCATGATACGGGCCAAGCGGGCCCTAGGCCAATCGAGTAGTTGGTCTAGGTCTAAAGACCATGGTACTCACATTGCCCCCCTTTTTCCTGACTGAAGGTTTGTGCTTCTTCAGTCGGGGAAAATACGGTGTTTCTAAACTTTCAGTGTGGAAAGTTGAAAGGATTAGGAGAATTAATGCGTACATTGAATGCAGTAATCAGAAGCAGAAGCACGCTTGATATAAAGTGCGTGGTAGTGCAGCATCGCTTTCCTAAACACATGTCTTTACGATGCATGATGATCTAACGGCACATTTAATGTGCCCATTGATGTTTTGCAACTATATATAAGGGTTGGACTCCGAAACTTTCTCTTTTTATGATTTCGCATAGCTCTTTACCTAGCGCCAATTCCTTTCTCTTATGTTTCTACAAACTGTTGTTTAAGAGAAATTTTCGGAGATCCCTTCACAACTTTTAATTTTTTGATGAGTTTTTTTTTAAAACTTGTTTGTATCTCCTTCTTTGTGTTTTGTGTTTGTTGAGTATTTTTGGGTCAGAAAGTTCTCGTTCCTTCTTGAGGGTGAGAACATCGTTCGCCGGTGGGGTTCTTAAGTTTTTTCTCTACCAGTTTGTTACACCTCAAGAGGGGGATTTTTATTCAATCATCCCTTTATATGTTTGTTTTCATGTAAACGGCAAGAGACTTTAAGAGGTTTCCACCCGCCAAATTTAGGCGTAAGAGCCCCCTTTTCCTTCCTGAAACGCCCATGGTAAGTAGCCTAGTCTTTGCTATATTTGTAGAGGACTTGTGTTTGTACAAGTCCCCGTCGCCATCTGGATTGAGGATGTCATGACACCGGCTACTCCTTACAATGTGGAGCTGTGAGACACAATGCTTTATTTTACCTACGAGCAACACGCTTGGACTTTCGCCTCCCATCCCTTCTTGAGCGGCGCTCCTATGACTTCAATAGTAAGTACCTCCTACACTCGTACATCCGAATGTCTTTCATATTCTTATGGTCTACAGTGTGCTAAACTTTCTCTACTAGTTGGATATTTCGATGGTAGAGATTTGTTTTATATAAAATTTGAAGCTTGGGATTCGGGGTCACCTATCCATGTCAGCCCATTGCCCTCGGCTACAATTCGTAACTAGGCTCCTAGACTCCCCTAAGCACTAAAGCCAAAGTGTTTGTTTTGGCTAGCCTGGTGGTACGAGATGCTCGCTCTCTCGTGTGGCTCCTCTTTGACTCAACCTCGCCTCACTCTCGCTCCGTGTCGTTTCGGGGCCAGGACTTATACTCCCCTAGGCCGTCTATGTTTTTTGACATGCCCCTATTTTCTAGAATTTTGCTTGTTGTGACAAGCTCTTATATTATGAAATTTTTGTAGGTAGGCGCAGGCGAGGCCGGATGGTTAGTTGGGTGGAGAAGGCTAGTCTAGAGTGCATCAGACGGCTTCTAGATATCATTGAAAGAGAGTGCAACCACGAGCTCCTTTTATCTCTGAAGAACTTATGGGAATTAAGTGCCAGCCCCTTCCCTTACATTGTCCCCGTCATCCCCCGCCTGTTGCCAATAGAGTTTGTTAGGGGCGAGTATTTCGTTCTCACTGACCTTTGGAAGTCGATGCCGAGTGGCTCTTCTCAAGCTGGGTACGTTTAGGGGCAAGGGCCCGCTTCAAAATTGCCTCGGGCGAGCCTGGGCTAGCTTCGAGCCTCGCCCCAATCAACCCGCGTGCCTAAGCACTCAACCCGCCCCTCTAAAGTGAAGAAGAAGAAGAGAAAAAGGCAAAAAAAGGTTGACAGAACAAGGCCGACAAGATCAGATTAGAAGGCTTCAGATCGAAGTGATCTAATCCAAGTGAGCCTGGCCAAGGAAATGGAAGAGGATACGTCTGTGTGCCCCGCCATCGACCTGCCGAGCCTGACATGCAAGAGAGCCGTTAGTGTCGACCGAGAGACCCTGCCTTCGAATTCTAAAGGATAAGGTGGCAAGCGCCTAAAAGGGCTCAAGTCCAATGTGAAGAGGCTCGGGTTATCCCGATAGCTGAATACTAAGGACTCCGTAACCCAGCCCCGATGCCTCGGCTGGGCCTCTGAGGGCTCCGCCCAAACAGCCACAATCCAAATGAAGAGGCTTAGAAGAGTCCGACATTAAATACTATGGACTCTCCGTAACGAGTTCAAACGCTTCGCCGGAGAGCTCCCACTGTGGTGTCCCCGAGGAGGCTTCGCACCACTAGAGAATGGATTTCTGCCGTGGGACCTCCCAATGTCATAACGTCATTGCGGGCAAGGCCCTCATGGCGAGAAAAACAGCTGTACTGCTGGTCTCTCGCAAAGCTTCAACTCAGAATTAGCACTCGCAGACTGCGCCCACTGTGCCGGTATTAAACCTTATCGGGTCAAATCAATGAAATGAGACTGCCCGACAATCTTACCCCGGGTCCGGATGTTGCCCAATCAATCATCAATTGCTAGAACCCCTTTAATTAAAGCCTTCAGTTGCCGATATGCGCGAGCTCTACCCCACCATTCTTCAGATACCACCCAGGCCTTCGAAAAAGATTATCCCCATGATTCCTTTCCTAGCCACTTAGGAGCAAAAAAATTCTTACTAACACGTGGTCGAGGATCGATTTTGCCATTCATAACCATGACTCAACTGTACTGGATGAGTCGGCATGGCTAGACTTCTCAATTGTTTAATCGTGAGTCTCATTAATTATGGTTTTCTTTAACGCCTTTATAGGCTGGCCATCATATCCGTAATATGGCATGACAAGGGCCTATCTCCAACTAGACGACGCCGAGAAGTCACAGCCACTACAAGGTCTCCGGGCCTCACGCTCCAAGAACCAGGCTCGGGGAAATGCCCGCCCAGGGTAAGGCTAAGGGGCAGATCCAAGCACTAGAGCGGAAGGCGAATGGGATGGCACGCAGGGACTGCTGGTACAAAGAGAGGAGCCAAGGTAGAAGCCTCGTGTAGTCCCTAACTATCATCAAGGCGAGCGACGTGAAGGCATCGCAAGAGCCGACTAGGGTCCGAGACCCGAAGCCAAGGCCAAGAGGCTAGGCGCATGGTCGAGGTCGAGGCCGCCTCGCCTTTAGGAGGTCGAGCGGACTTTCATTGATATTGTAGGCGGCTAAGGGGAGGCGTCTTTCTAATCCAGACGGCAAGGACAAAGAGGCCATGGAAGAAAAGACTACCATAAGGCCTCTGAGAGCTCACTGCTTCTATATACATGGGCAGGTGTGTTGTGCATTCAAACACAACATCCCGAAGACCAACTAGGGTTCATGGCATGCCCGATCTAATTCACTTCCCTTAAGAGTCTATCCCCGAACCCTAGATGCCCCTTGGCCCTAGTAGCCACTGAGGCCACAACAACCGAGGCGGAGCAGAGAAAAACGACAGAGAAGGCAAAAGATCCAAAGAGGAACGCTCCCGTTGAGGACTTTGTTGGAACATATTAAGTTCACCCCTCCTTCTTTTTCATTGTAATCGACCCCATTTAGCTGCCATAACTTATATGTATTATTATTTTTTTTTTTTGACGCCATTGGCATATTTATGAAATACAATTTTTGGTTTTCTTATGCTATTGATTCCTTTATATAACCCCTCCTCTACGAATCTCGACTAGGATAGTCATTCAGTGGATATCAATGTTAAGTTTTTAGAGCCAGAAGTCGGGTAGGGTTTGGCACTGGTCGCAGTAAGGCACCATTTTTTGGCTCTCGCTATGGCCAACAGCTAAGAGAGTTACCACTGGTCAGAGCGCTAGGTATGTGCTAGTAGGGACAGGGCCACGCTCTAGCCTTCCTAAAAGTGATAGCAAAGCAATGGGCCATGGTCTTTTGAAAGTGCTAGTAGGCTATGAGCCATTTTGGTCTTTTGAAAGTGTTTAGTAAGTCAGTGGAGCCACATCCGGGTAAGCTTCTGAAAGTACCAAAGCAGTTGCTGAGCCACATCCGGCCCTTGGATAATGGTGATTTATTCCAAGAATTAAAAGAAAAATACCTTAAAGGAAATTTAATTGATAATACCCTAAAAAGGAAATTTTTATTGATAATATTCTCAGAATTGGAAGAAAATATTTTAAAGGAAACTTTATCGACAGACTTAAAGAAAGTTTTTATCGATAATACCTCTTAGATGCGTAATATCTCCACATCCTGTGCACTTCAAGGCCCTGCCTGGCCATTCACGCGTATGATCCTGTCATTTCACTTTAATTCATATATCGTGGCATGACCCTTCCCAATTTGATTAGAACTTGTCGGGTTAGTCGGGTCAACCTGCGTTTCAAAGATCTTCTCAAGACCGTTCCTCTAATTTTGAAATGCATGTGACTCTTTGTTATCTCGTTATATAGGTTTCTCATTTTTTACTGGTATGATGCCATACGCATAACAAAAGAGCTTCATGAAGTTTGTTGTCCCGCTATATCCAAATCTTGGTAATGTGGTCAATATTACTTTTGGTGATTGCCAGGGTAACTTAAATTTCTCGTAGGAACAGCTTCCAACCTGTAGGTGAGGGCGGTGGTATCTGGGACACACCAAAGAACTCTCAGAGCTTGTCTGCCCATTTTCCTTTAAATAATGTAATCGCCAAAGCCTAAGAGAGTTTTGTTAGATGCTTCCGCCTAGCCATTACTTTGTGGGTACGGTGGGGTTGAATATAAGTTTTTGATTTTCAACTCATGGCAAAAATTTATGAATACTCTGCTGTCAAATTGTGGCCCATTTCCAATTACAATTTACTGAGGTACTTCGAATCGACAAATATATTCTTCCAAACAAGTTGAACGACTTCTTTATCTTTGATGGAGGTGAAGACTTAAGCTTATATCCATTTGCTAAAATAGTCGTTAAAACTAATAGTAACTTTTTCTCAGCTTCTGGCAGAGGTAAAGTGACCAACCATATCAACTCCCATCGAGCCGAAAGGCCAAGGGCTCAGGATGGTGGTTAGATCTCGGTGCCGACATCCTTGAGATCTGAAGCTTATCGTTGCAAAGGCCATGATTTCCTAATGTAGGTGGCTACATCTACTCATGGTCACACACACCAAGGCATGGGCCCCCAGGAGCCAAAAAGCCCTATCGCTGATGGTTTCCGGTGATATTCCTTCGTGGGGTTCTACCAATACATACTGCTCCCGCGGCCGGGTGACACTCAGATACAACTCTATCTGTAGATCGCTTATATAATTGTTCATTCATTAAGTGAAAAATCTGCGCGCATGGACTAAAATCGTGGGCTTCAATCTTATTACCCGTACTCCCGAGCTCAAATGAGTGCACCTTATTTCATGCATTTGGTTGGTAAAAATTGATGATGCCGGCTAAAGATAGATAAGAAGGAAAAAATCGTTTCTTTATTGTGAGGACGTAACCTCACTACTACCAACCCATTCCACTTCATCCTGGCACCCCAGAGGTGTTAAAGTTTTTGGAGCAAGAAAACCTCCAATCGTTGGTTGACTAGACTTGCATGCCTAACCATACGTTGGTCTCATGTTTCGTATTCTCCATTTACCTATCCCATTACCAATTGAGAGTCACTACGCATGAGGGATGAGCCTTTTCTAATATTACAGACTTCAAGGTCGATCTTGGCCAGGGGATTGCTTCCTATTCAGCCTCATTATTAGACGCGGGGAAGTCTAGCCATATGGCCTATTCTATCATTTCCCGCTAGCTTCTTGCTGCAGTTTACCAGCCTCCGGCCCTGGGCGAAGCCCCCATTCCATTAAGGGATCCACCACCAACGTCACTATAGTCCACATCTCGTCAGTAGCGTTTCCCTACAAAATCAGCCACAATATCCCACCCTTTCAATGCCAAGTGAGGTTTATAATGAATACCAAATTCAATTAGTTCAATCACCCACCGGGCCATCCTTCGATAGGTCGACTAGTGGGCCCAAGGTTTTCCGCAAAGGGAGACTGGCCAAGACAATGATGTGGCGTGGCTCTCAAGTAAATGCTTTTAGCCGCACATGGAGTGGCTAGTAACGCTTGTTCAAAGATCGTATACCAAGTTTCTACTTTAGATAGATCTTCAAGAAGCATCATTGGTCTGGGCTTTCGCCGCTTCAACAAAGTCACAGACTACCAGGCCCCAACAATCACTGTGTAAAGATAAAGTGTATCAGCTCGCCTTTGGCTACCATTGGCGTGTGGTTCTAAGATATTGCCTGATCGCTACAAAGTGTTTGGTTGCATTCCTCATTCCAACAACCCTTTTAGCTCCCTCAGAGACACGGCTTTAATTTATGTGAAATGATATGAACCGGAGAGCCGCCACGGCCAACCCTAATCATTGCATTCTTTTCAAGGTAGGCTCTGTCCACTTAGCAGCTTTGAGCTGAAACGGATTAGCCTCATCTCCTCTCTGTCACCTTAAAGCCTTCCAAAAAACTCGTCCTGACCACCAAACAATAATATCACTTGAGGGTTAAGTTTCATGCCATACCTTTATAATAGCCTAAAGGCTTCTTGTAGATGCTTAGTGTGGTAAAAGCGTTCTTTAGATTTCACAAGCATATCATCAATATAGACCTCCATGGTTTCGCATAACAATGGTTGGAAAATCTTAGTCACCAACATCTGATAAGTTGCCCCGACATTTTTCAAGAAAAAAGGCATCACATTGTAACAATATAACCCGTGAGGTGTAATGAAGGTCGTTTTCTCTACGTGAGGCGGGTGCCTGTGAATTTAATTATACATAGAGAAAGCGTCCAAAAACGATAATATTACAGGCCCTACAACATCAACACCTATCTGCTACATGGCAGTGAAGTTATCTTTGGCATGCTTCATCGAGGTTAGTGACCCACATACGCCACTTCTCATTTCTTTAGAACTACCACCACGTTGGCTAGCCATTCGGGGTATTTTACTTCTCTAATGAAACCCGCTCTCAATAAGTCATCTACTTCCGTCTGAATGATCTGATGGAGATCTGGGTGGAAACACCTCACTTTCTGTCTTACCGATCTAGCCGTGGGGATAATATTTAGTTCATGTGCGGCCACCGTCGGGTTAATCCCAACCATATTTGAGTGGCTCTAAGAGAATATATCTATGTTATTCGAAGCAAGACAATCAGAATCACTCCCTTTCTCTTTCATTCGGACAAGAACTGACGTAGTGCCCTTTTCCCTACTACATAACGCTTATTTTTCCAAGGGATCCATAAACTACGAACTCTTCTTCCGCCTTGGACCGGGGGCCAACCGTGATTGCTGCGCCATTTGATCTCTCTTCATAAGGGCTGTCTTGTCTTTCGCAGCTTTTCCCCATGTTCCTCTTAAATAGTTGGTAACATTAATGCGGTAGCTAGTCGATCGCTAAAAGGTCAACCCGCCCAACGCGCAATGTAAATAGCCGATCGCCTTCGCGGGTAGGTCAGTTTCGATAGCTTTCATCGAGTGCAACTGTGCCCACCCTCATTATGGCATTGACTTGCCCCAAGTCTCTCGATGATTGAGAACAAACTTGTCGCGAGTGATCGACCTAACTTTTAAGGTGGAGTGCAACATTTTCAGGAGTTACTAAAATAGGTCAGCCCCATTAAAACCGTAGAGGATTCGCCTTACCGGAAGTTCACTTTTCACACCTAAGGAAAGCTTCCATCTTCTTAAAGGTCGGTAGTCGCAACAAGTCCGCTATTAACGCTTAGGATTCACAGTATCTTGCAGCACATCAAAACCAAGAATACAGAGGGTAAGTACTCAGTGCCTCATACAAGTACAATAATCCCATTCGGCCGATAGGAGGAAAGGATATGGGGCCATCTATTGGCTTGGCTTCTTTATGTCTACCTTCCACGTGGATAGCATTTACCCCGCCTTTAATCGTAGTGGCTCGTGAGCCTCCTTGTCGGCACCCGCCGACAAACGGCCTTTCGCGGGCCGCCAGCATATAGTTTGCTACTGGGTCTGATCACTCATGGATCGTATGTGCCGATCCACATTATGTCTCACATCACTCGATTCCATTCCGTGGCCTGCTCTCTCGCTATACCTCCTTAGGTGTCCCCGCTTTGACTCGCCTTTCCACCAAGAACTTCGCTTTGGCACCTTGGCTTACCTCATGCCCATGGTCTCAATGATAATCGCACCGCAAGGATTTGTTTCTTTGGGAGGGATCCTTTTGGATCGGTGTAGTCCATTTAAACTTTGGAAAGTAGTGAATGATAAGCAATAACCTCTCATAAGAGATGTTCATGGGGGTGAACTATGAGAGCTCTCTCTTTTTTCGTGACTGATCACGAGATTGCTTTCGGTCTCTACTCTGACCCTCCTTGGATCCGGAAAGCTTCTTCCTGCGCCTTCCCTTGACTAACTCGTTTCAATCATGATAACTGCTGCTACCCGAATATCACCTCCTAAGATTTGAGTGCATCTATCGCCCTCTCAGATAATCTCCATCATTACCATGGTCTAAAAGATAGTGAGTGGAAGAAAGGAGTATATGGCTTCCAAAGCTTCTCAAAGTTTCGAGTATCGTGATCCATGTTATAATGATTCTAATCGCTGGACGGCTCAGCCTCGAACCTCCCGGGGGTGATATCTCGAATAAAACCTTCACAGATGGGCCGAGGCGAGTCGATATTCCTCCTTTGTCACATCGAATAAAGATACTGCGATACGAATGCCACCCATAGTTCATTGAACAAGTTTATTAAGTTGCATGGGAGCTTTCAGGAAACCAGCTAACGCAAGCCCTCGTGAATCCGTCGGGAATACTTTCGCACAATAGGCGCTGTCGTCATTTATCAGTATCATCACCTTGCGATAGTGGAGCATATGATAAGGTCGCAAAGCCATCTAACTGGCTAAACGCATGACAAACCCGTGAGGAGGCTAGTAGTCAAGAATGTGTTGCCCTAGGGGCGAAAAGCATACGTCACCCGTCTGCAACCGCGTCGCAGCGTAAGTAGAATGTCGGGCCCCGCACTCAAAGCACATATACAAGTGGCATCGCGGCATCGTGCCATCGAGCAATACGGCGGGCACTGGGTAATACCGACTCAGTCCCAAGGGCTTGAACCTGGATGGTTTTTCCCGCTCCGCCTCTCTCCCGACTGCAGGGACGTAATTCACCAATGGTATCACTAAAGGCAAGGTGATGTGAAGGCCTCTTATGCGATTTAGTCTTTGTGCTCCCTCGAGCATCCTTTGCCAGTGAGAGACTCAAAGATGAGGAACTGCCTGAGAACAACTCATCATCTGTTGGGATATCGACATCGTCAGGAACAGTGGGCTCCTTCCCTTTATTGTAGGAGGTTGGAAGTGCAGCTCGATCGCTATCTCGTACATCTTTTCCAAGATCGCGTCGTTTCTCTATCTAAGCTTACTATTGGTCATTCTCCCGCTGCAAGCATTCAGCATGGCCTTCTAGCTCCTTTATCTGCCTTGCTTGCTCATCTTGTTTCCTCTCCATGTCTTGACGCCAATGGAGGAATTAGTCCTTCCCGCGACTGGATCATCCGATCGGGTTGACATCATGGGCCACCCAAACCACATGAACGATGGGTTACAACTGACAAGGTCTGTATGATACTTAGCGGCTACTGAGAATCGTCGATTTTTCTTTGTCCCTATGTACTTGCGCCACAAGACTTTGTTGTTCATTTCCCACGATATGCCATTGGATTGTTTTTGTTTTGATCAGTTTGAAAAACCTCCAGCATTGCAGCCGCACTGGGAACCCGTGGTGCAGATCCGACCAGGCAGGCCGGGTCATTCTCCGATGACAGAAAGTCAGGTGCCAGATAAAAGAAGAAGCACAAGCCATACCGAATGCTCCTTATTCTTGGATCTTCTCTCAGATATTTGAGGTGGTGTGGTTCTCTCCTCATTTTAGGAATAAAATCTCACCTGGGTGAGCTGTGTAATTGTTCTTCCTTATCAAGGATTATTATTTTGAAAAATAAGAGATTTGGAAATTGGGAATCCTGTTGATAAGTATCTCTTTTGTGTATTTTCCTCTTTCGTATGCTTATCTATAATGAACTTCCCATACGTGGTAGGGGGATCGACCGGAGGTTATAACTAAATGTGCTTCACCTTTACAAAATGTCAATGCACGACAATTCTCCTAGCTTTTCTTAACTTTCCACACTCAAGTTTAGAAACACCGTATTTTCCGATTTAAAGAAGCGCCACCTTCCGCCACTAGTGGAAAATGGGGGCATTGTGAGTACCATGGTCTTTATACTTAGACCCACTACTCGATGGACCCAGGGCCCGCTTGGCTCGCATCATGAAACGGGCAAGGCCTACTTACCATATTAAAACCAAGAGGGAACTAACCAGACTGGAGAATCTTAAAGCTCATCTATGAAATCCAGAGTGTCCTATTAGACGCTCACTTCATGGCGGCTCGTCTAGGGTTTCAAGTCCCCCAATCGGCCACCCTACTGCATAGGGGAAGTTCGTTATGGATAAGCATACGAAAGCGAAAAATACGTAAAAGTGATATTTATTAGTGAGATTCTCAGTTTCCAAATCCCTTATTTTTTGGAATATTAATCCTTGATAAGGAAGAACATATTTTATCTTTAAAATTAAGAGATTTTATTCCTAAAATTATGGAAGATCGAGAACCACACCCTATATAAATCCTGAGAGATCTCCACAAGGTGCGGTATTCGAATCGTAAAATTCTCCGCTTCTTCTTCTCTCTCGCCAATCGACTTAATCATCGATATCGGCACACCGCCATCTGGATCACATTTTTGCAAATTCAAGCATTGTGTTGATGCTCTGGAGGTTCCACGAATTGTTAGTGGCAACATATCGCGGTCCTCTTACCGTTATAGAATTCAGATCTCTAGAAAGCATAATTCAACCGATCGACCGAATACTCAAAGGTGCTAATGTAGACGGAATCACCATTGGAAGATGTGGAGGGAAAGAAAACACCATGGTAGGCTTACTGGAGCTCTGATACCATGTTGAAGATGAATGATAAAATAAAGAAAACTTTCTGTTTGATAAAATGCTAAAGAGAAGTGCAAAAAAATGTCTAAGTAAAAACAAATCAAAATAGAGGTACAACTAAATAACTAATTTCAGTTACACGTGAATTCCAGAACCTACTTCTTCAATACATCCTGACCCCTTCCAAGATTTCTATGTTGTAGATCTTGCTTTAGGTTTGCCTACAATTCTACTTTTTTTTTTAAATAAGGTTTTATGTTACTTAAAACATTAGTCATGAGAAATATACTATAAGGACAAAGGTCAACGGAGTTCCCAACAAATTCATTTGAGGTTGTGACGGTCATAGCCTTTGCCCCTAGGTTCTAGGGATCAACATGATGGGCCTTTCGTTGCCTCGAGGGGACTTTGCACCCAGTGGTGTGTTCCCACCTCACACCCACTCACGAGTGGCCGAAATGATCTTCCTTATCGATGGCCTCTAGGATGTTAACCTCATAACCACCTCCAACCTGATAACTTCGTAACCACCTCCAAATTGATGTTTTCTAAGACCATCAAGAAGGGTGCAATTTTTGTGTTCCTCATGACTTGATTCACCTTGTGAAGAACACTAGCGACAAGCCTGCCATAGTCCAAGTCACCTTCGATAGCCAGTTATCAAAATCAAACAATCTCCTATTTCTCTCCTTTCATATCTCGTCCAATAAATATAAGGTGTTGCTCTTCATGTTTTAATATCCTTTTCTTTTATTAATGTCTAAAAAATGAACCATCGACCCTGAAATATGGGGAACACCATTTGCAATAATAATCGCACCTTCTAAAAATGGAGATGGATAAGGTCCATGGACTTTGACTCCTCTTTGCACAATGCACAACTATTTGCCAAAGTCTCCCTTAGGAAGAAAAACCCTTTGCCATCTCCTCTTCCAAATTACCCTCTTGTTTTTCATTAATTGTCCTTGAAGTATGGAGAGAAATGTTGTTGGATTAATTTATTAATCATGGACTAAGCTATTCATGTTACAATTAATTTTAATTGTGTAATTGTGTATATTAATTATGGATCATTTTTGGGATGATTTAATTTTAACTTGTTACGGGTCATGGTTCTATTTCCTCTTTTGTTTTAGTAAACTCATTAGACCAAAGCCCAATTGTTTCCTTTATATATATATATATATGGAGTAAAGAGTATATATATATATATATATATATATATATATATATATATATATATATAAATAGAGCCCTAGAATTTTTAAGGGTTATGTAGATCATGTGAAAGGGAGAATGAAAGAGTCATCTTCAACCTTAGCTTTTCTTTGATCTCGTCCCTTCCAGATTTGTAAAACAAATGACAATCAACAATTCCGGATCCATGCCAGGTATGTTTTCTATACACTATGAATGATATGCCTATTTGTCCAATTAAATTTATTGTTTGAAATGCATTTCTTGGGTTATTTGGTTGTTGATCAATTGTTTTTTAATCAATAGATGCTTTCGTTTTTAGAAATAATCTAGCAAATGCTCCATGACACCCTACTTCAATCATTCAAATTTCTCAAAAGACAAGGGTTCCAACTTTCTCCATCTCAATGTTTCCATTCTCAACTATCCATGCTTTTTCTTTTGGAAATATATAAAGGAAACAAGATCGACAAAGTCATACAAAGGGCTCGTCATTATACCAACTAATCTTTCAAAAACTTCACTCTACTCCTATCTCCCATTTTAAAGGAGATTATTAAATCAAAGAACTTCCATTGTTTTCTAATCTTTCTCTAAACCCCAACACTAAGTGAATCTCTTACCACTCCTACACTCCAATCCATTATCCATGCCCTCCTTCACAAACTTTCTCCTTATGACATTTTTGTTAGATAAATAAATATATTTGTGGACCAATCATTATCAGTCACTTACTTACATGACTAATTTATGTTATTAATGAGACTAACTTGTTTATTATTTTGTAGTAGGATCCTTTGCCACACACTTTCTATAAGACTGTCGTTGGCCCATTGGACTGGAGGACCAACTCTCTTTAGAAGCCTATTTTGACTTGCACAAAGGATAAAAGGCATAGGGCAAGTAAATAGAGATTCAAGCAGTATATTTGTGATTAGGGTTCTCATAAAATAGCTTGAGAGTAGTATGTCCATAAGCACTACTTTTATGGTATTTTCTGTCTCATGGGATTACAAATCTGATTTATCAATGGTTACGTTTGAAGGTTAGTATATTATATGTCTCAAAGGAATTTATTATGTATGTTTTGATTCATATATTTTAATATATTTCTATCAGTTAGTATCAGAGCAAATGTTAATATGCATAATAAATTCTTTTTGTAATTTGTTGTTAGATTGAATATGACTTTTTTTGTGAAACATACATGTGTGACCCGATTGTTATTATTATTTTATTTTTGTCTTTTTCTTTCATGATCTTTGGAGCCGAGCACATGTTAAGGATCAAAGCAAAGAAACAAAAAAAAAAAAAAAAGGGAATTTGTGCTTGCACTATCAGTGAATTTGTGCTTGCACTATCAGTGAATTTGTGCAAACATGCATATCAATTTTTGTGAAGGAAAATAGACTAGACAATCGGAAAGAATTGGAAACTTGAGAAGTATTTGCGGTAATGGGACAGCTAATCAACATGGGATGCGAGAAACTTTAATGCAAAACAATGGATTGAAAAGTATTTGCCAAGAAGCTTTGAAAATTGAAGATAAATAATGTCAAAAGCTTTAAAAAGTTGGTGATATTACTAAACCCCGATCTCTTGCTAGAGAGACTATGAAAAGGGGGTAGTTTAGCCGACGTCTCTCCCCTTCATCAAATGAAACGCCGATGCCCTGCACTCCATGATTCCCAGTCGAAAATTTGTCATATTTAGTTGGTGATACATCCTCCTTAAATTAAAAAAAAAAAATTTGTATTTCCTCCCAAAGTTTTATACTGTTAAGATTTTTCTTAATTTCCTCCTTTGTGTGAAATGAATTTTTTTTTTTGAGCCCTAATTTTGGGTTACCTTGTTGGTGATTTAGTTCAATGCATTTGATTGTGGTTATTTAGTAAATTGTCCTTGGCTCGTAAAGAAGGTATCTTTAATGTTATAAATACCCTAGCAATATTGATTTTTTGTTTTGTGTTGAGGGGATGGAAAATAGTTATTGCTTTATATATTTTAAATTCCTTGTTGTGTTTGCTATTTTCACAGCTAGTAGCACGCCGAATGTTCTATCAATGACTAACATGATGAAATTAGATGGGACAAATTATAAGAAGTGGAAGAAGACTTTAGTTATGAATATAACATCTATGAAATTGGATTTGGCTTTGGATATAGATCCACCATAAATACCGATTGATGAGAGCAGTGCAATTGTTAAGAAATTTTATGAGGATTAGAAGAACTCTAACAAGTGTTGTATGATGATGATGGAAAATTGCATGGATGAAACTATACATGCTAGCATTCCTAAGGTGGATACAACAAAGGGACTTCTTGAGGAGATAGGAAAGAAGTTATCGAGTTTGATATGAATGAGAAACATCGTTACTTGGACTTTTGAATAATACTAAGTATGATGGAGTTAAAGGAGTAAGGAACCATATTATGTTACTTTCTTCCTATTATAATAAGCTGAAGGGCCTTAAGATGAACATTGGAGAGGAGTTCTTGACATATTCTATAATGAAGAGTTTTCCATGTCAATTTGATAATATAAGGTCTAGTATTAATATCAAGAAGGAAGATTGTAGCTTGGAGGAATTGACTGTTATTCTTATCTAGGAGGAGGATGATATCATGCTAAACAGGTCGAGATCTGTTACTATAGTGTCGCATTAGGTAGACAAGTCTAAGAAGTTTTTCCAGAAGAAGGGATAAGGATTCAAGCCTAATGAGAAGAAATTTTCTGATTTGAAGTCTAAAGGACCAAGGGATGACGCTCATCACATGGGAGAAAGGAAAGAGTACTTCAATGGAAGCTGTAGCTATTATAAGAAGGTTGGACACAAGAAGATAGACTGTTGGAAATTAAAAAGACATTCAAGAGATGAAATGTAATATTTTCATGATTGACACACAATATTATTGATGTGCCTATGAATACTTAGTGGTTAGATACTGGAGTAACAATTCATGTTACTAATTCATTGTAGGGGATGATAAGTCAAAGGAGGCCAACCAATCTTGAGCAACATGTGTATATGGGAGATAGCTTAAGAGTAAAGGTGGATATTATGGGAACAATCAAGTTGAAGCTTGCCACTAGATATGTTTTAGAGTTACAAGAAGTTTCTTATGTACCTTCAATAAGAAGAAACTTGTTATCTAATTCTCTTTTGGATAGTCAAGATTATAGTTTTTTGTTTGGAAATAAAAAAGTTGAAATGTGTAAGGATGGTAAAGTTATTGGTTTAAGAACTTGATGTGGAAATTTATATAGACTTGATTTATTTAATAATGGTCTCAATTTTTTTATTAATTATGTTGTTGCCCCTATTGTTGCTTCTAAACGTCCAAGAGTTAATGATAATACCTCAATGTTATGGCACAAGTGGTTGGGATATATTTCTAGGCATAGAATGGAAAGGTTAGTGAAGGATGGAATACTTTATAATCTTGACTTCTCTGACTTGTCGACTTGTGTAGAATGTGTGAAATGGAAGCCAACTTCCAAAGTACAAAAATATAAGATAGCAATGTGTGGAGATGTTTTGAAGCTAATCTATACTGATATATGTGGACCTTTCACACTAACTGCTTTGAATGGTTATAGGAATGTCATTACCTTCATTGACAATTTCTCTCATTATGGACATGTTGAGCTTATCCGTGAGAAGTCAGATTCTTTGGTTTCCTTTAAGGAGTTTAAGGTGAAGATGGGGCTTCAAAAAAAATTAAGAAAACTAAAAGTTGTAAAGTCTAAAAGAGGTGGTGAGTTTTATGGTAGATATGATGAGTCTAGACAAAACCCAAGATCATTTACAATTTATTTACGTGAGTGTGGCATTGATGCATAATATACAATGCCTAGTACTCATTAGCAAAATGGAATAATTGAGAGGAAATCACACTTTTTTGGATATGGTGCGCTCTATGTTGGCAAATTCTAGTTTGCCAAATTATTTATAGGGAGAGGCTTTAAGGACAATGACTTATATTTTGAATCAAGTTCCTAGTAAATCTATTCCTAAGACTCCTTTTGAATTATGGTCAAGAAGAAAGCCTAATTTACATCATTTTCATGCATGGGGTTGCAAAGATTAAGTACAAGTTTTTAATCCCCAAATTAAGAAGTTGAATCCTAAAACTCAATAGTTATTTTGTTGGCTATTGCATAGGATCTAGGAGTTCAAGATTCTTTTGTCCATCTCACACCACCGTAATCAGGAGTCAAAACAAATGCTTATTTTGAAGATGATTTTGGATTGATGATAGTAATGTATTCAAGGGAGCTCCACTCTAAAGAAGAAAGTGTATTCATTCCAAGGTTTTGTTCCCCATAGAGATATTGATCCGCAGTCATTGTTTATAGTCATCATAGAATGAACTGTTACCATCGGCAGATATTCCGATCTGTATCTGGGTGTGCCTGCAAGGTCACAAAAGGATTAGGAAATAACCTATTCTCGATGATTATGGGTTTATATGCAAGAGCAGTTCGACATAAGTGATGATCTCAAACCAGCTTTACTTATGAGAGGGGACTATAAAGTCATCTATGTTCAAATTTTCGCAAATGCAACGGAAGATGAATGAAATCCACATTATTCAAATTTCATAGTTTAGAACTGTCAATTACTGTAGGGTACCAATCCTTTTGGGTGCAAATGAGTCTTTAAGACTAAAAGAGACTCTAATGATCAAGTGAAGAGGCATAAGGCTAGACTTGTTACCAAAGGGTTTAGCAAGAAATAAGGAATTGATCACACAGAGACATTCTCTTCCGTATCCACAAAGGATTCTTTTGAACTCATTATAAATTAGAGGCATATCGACCTGAGTTGCACAATGGATGTTAGAACCGCTCGAATGGTGATTTGTCAGATGTATATGGTTTTAACTTAATCATTTTCACAAACTAGAAATGGGTAACTTTGCCTTGGTAAGTTTAAAAAGTTTGATTTATAATTCATGTGTTTCAAGGTAATGTTATCTTAAGTTTGATGAGGTTATCACTAGAAACGGTTTTAAGGAAAATGTTATTGATATCGCGATATACAAGAAGGTTAGTAAATAATCTGGTAGCTCTAAGTCAGATGTCGATGATATACTCGTCACTAATGACACTAACTCACGAAACAAAGTAGATGTCAGGGCAAACTATTTCAATTTGCATTGTTTAAAACTCATCTATTTTAATCCATTTTCTGAATCTATTCAAGGCAATTGCATATTTAGAAATATGGGAAACTTACCTAATTTTATTATGTTTTTAAAGAAATCGCAAATACAACAAAGAACTAGAAAATATGACGCTGCAATTTAAGTCGCGATAAACTTTTAGGTCATGATAAAGGACTTGAAGAAACTAAATGTATTTTTAAACCATAAACTAAGAGATGTTATCATATCGACAAAATAAAAGCCTAAAATACGTCACAACATCTGTCATTATATACGGAGAGAAAACAATGAAGATTTAACAAAGAAAACTCGTTACCGTAAAAATCAAGGTCGGACAAGAAGTGATATCAGGGCCAAGGGAAGTGATGTCGCGACAAGAGACGTAATGCGAGAGAGAGAAAGCTTCCAAAGCAAGGATCTCTGGCCGAGACAATGTTCATGTCTACTAAAGAGTGACAACTCTTTGCCGCGACAAGGAATGATAGCTTCATGTGAGCAAGTCCTCGACAAAGGATTTTCAAGTTATGACATGATGACAAGATGGAGATATTATTCGAGGTCACGACAAAGGCTTCAAATCGTGACAAGAAAGGATTCTAGGCCAAACGAAAGTTGTTGCGACAAGAGAAAATTTGCTGAGATAGAGAAAGAATTTCAAAGAAAGATCTTGTCGTGACACCATTATGTATGTCACGGCAATAAAAGAAGACAACTCTGGTCGCAACAGATAATTGATGTCACGACGAGGAATGACTATTCAATGAACTGACAAGGTCTCTACCAAGAAATTTGATGTTACGACAAATATAAGTCAAGACACCAATGAGGTTTCATTTATTAAGGATTTCATGTCACATGAAAATGAGCCGACACAGTTAAGGTACGTTGCAACTAAGCTTCCGAGTAACCGCAACAAGAGCAAAGGTGAGAAGGGAAAGTCCACCCAATCGCTGACATACTTTCTAGTCACATCAGAATAGGTTATCTGTGTAAAAACAATTTGAATCGAGAAATGAGGTTGCGACAAGGTGGGAAGTAACAACATATAGTTTGGTCGCGACCTACCTTTTTAGGTTCTGACGGAAAGTGCGTGAAAAGCTTGACACGATCATGACCTAGATTACATTTCATGACAAGGAACTAAGCAGATCAACGGTTTGAGTGCTGGAATGAAGGCGAACCAAACAAATGATGTCACAACATAAAAGGGAAGCTATGACCAGAAATCAAAGTGGATGGCAACAGAAATTATGTCGTGACTTGAAAGCAAATTCGCGACACAAGGCTTCGATAAAAGGAAGGGCGGCCGGTGTGACATGGAATTGAGGTCGCGAAACAAATGCGAAGACCGAGAAAAGTTGTATAAGCAAGAATCCTTAACTCTGTGACTGAACTTGGTCACGACATAACAATTCAGGTCACAACTAAAAAATGATGATTTTGACGAAAAATGCTAAGTAAAAGAAGACAACAAGGATTTCCAAGTTGCGACACACAAGAGTTGAAGTCAAAGGTTAGTCGCGACAAGGAAATTTATGTCGCTATAACCAAATGAAGAAGCTGCAAAGAATGATGTTGTGCGAAGACGTAATTCGCGATACTAATGCGAAAACAAAACAAAGAGGTTGCGATGGCTTGATTGAAGTCGCGGCGGACAGCAAGTTCATAAGCGCAGCCAGTTCGCGTGAGCTTCTTTTAGGTCGCGACTGAGCGATGGGTTGAGCCATGGAATTAGAAATTCACTTGAAGCTTTCAAATCAGGCCCAATTTCTAGAAGTGTATAAATAGTTGACCTTGCGTCGGGAGCGGCTCTTTACGGAACGAATCCTTGGGGATTAAAAAGAAAACTCACTTGTATATTTTTAGAATAGATTAGTTAGAATTGTTTGGTTTTTTTTTTTTTTTTTTTGGATCTAAACCAGCAATCTGTTTTGAATTGTGCAGCTAGATCAAATCGTTCAATCTCTTTTCCAATTACTTCCTGGAATTAATGAAGTCTCGTGATTAAGGTCGAGTTCTTCGATTTATTACGATTCACGATGGACGTTCTTGATGATACTCAGTTGTTGATTGTGATTCGATTTTGCGAAGCCCGCGACTTTCCATTGGAATGGACCTGTTTTTAGTTATAGTATTTTCTGCATAAATTAGAAGGAATTTCTTGGATTTGGGATTTATTTTGATTGATGTTGTTCTTGAATTGATTTGTTCCCAATAATAGTATAGAATACCCTTTCAAAGATTGTATCCTGCTCTGATTTCCAGGAGACCCTCTAAGTGACATAGAGATGGAGATTCTTGAGAGCTTGGAACATTCAATTTGTGGGTATGTTAGACTACTATTGAAGAGCCAAAAAGCCTGTGAAGAGTTAAACCCCGATAAATTTCCAATTCACTCATAGTTGAAGTTTGAGGGGATTATTTATTTATTTAAATAATCAAATATTTCACCTTAATCTAATGGAAAGATCTTGATCCTGTGTTAGCTGATATTTAATCAAGGAAAGGGAAAAATCCATCAAATCTAAAGGAAGAGTCATCAACCAATTTGTAGAGGTTATGCAAATCTGGACTTGAATCATAAAAATCTCAGTCTTGAAATGTTATGAAGTATTGAAAAGAAAAATACCTAAGATCAATAAAGAGTGTTCTGAATACAAGTAACTGATTGATCCATGTCTTTGAAGAAGCGGGGACCTCTAATTAGTGAATTATGGAAGAAATCCAGCTGCATGTTTGGCATCTTTGACAAATCATATCAATCAGGGTGAGAAAATGTGGATTATAATGTAGAAATTGGTTGTTTCACAACAGTTTCATATCAGTGTTCATTTCTATGATGATTCGGTCGATTTATTTTATTTGTTTTAATTTTATTTTAATTAGATAAATATAATATAGGATTGTCTTGTCTTTCAAATTCCAGTTTTCAAACCATTCTGGAGGTGCAATCAAGTGTGGATCTTGAGTAGTTAGGGTAGTTGATTTCAAAATTCTTAGCAATCTCAAGGGAATGATATCCCCGGACTTGCATCTAATTTTTACTACTTGCCTTATTTTGTCTTTGTGACGCCCCATTCAGGGGTGTCCGTTATTCGTTAACTGTGAAAATCTATCGTTTCGTATTCTGAGACCATTACAGGTAAAATGGCCTCTTTGGCCCATACACCAATACTCATTAAACATATACCCAACTATGTTCAATAATTAAAGAATTCCTTCCATTACTCTTAATACAAATACACATTAAAATCTGATTCTATTGTATCCAAAAAACATCAAAGCCGCGGCCGACTTTCTTAAATCGGCCTACAAAATGATCTTCTCGAGCGCTCCTGTACTGAAAAAATATTCCCTGACGGGGTGAGCTACTCCTTTAGTAGTGGAATCACTAATGATTACTCCTGTCTAAGTGCATAGCTACGATCGATGTAAACACACACTCAAGTATCCCAGATCCTGCTTGAATGTCTACGAATCCATGTCTCGAGTCCTCGAGCTCCCCTCACTTGCCTAAGCCATGTATAAAGAAAACACCATTTTCAAAACAAAGCTTGTTGTTCTTGAAAATACCTTACCAAATAGGTAAAAACCTTGGGACTACCCTCAGGCGAATGTGTTAGGAGAACTTCGAAGCAGTCCTTGGTCCTCGTGTCTGGGAAATGATGCGATTTGGACGATCTCCTGACCCGTTCTTGAAAAATCATCTGTGAAATTCCTTTGTAACCATGTTATTTCCGGAAAATTCATGTCTCTATTGCACTCCACACAAATTTCTAAGTTACAGGTGCATATTAAATCACATTATGCCATTTCAACCATTTTTATGCAATATATCAAAATATGCATATATTCTCGAGTTCTGATCACGGCACATGTAGTGTAATATCATACTGAGTGCTCCTTGGGCAAATCACAATCTCTTATCTCAATGGCCTACACACACATTATATTCCATATAATTTGGCGATATCATGCTCACCTGAGCTTATGCATTTAACCTATCTGTTTCCACTCGACTAGCCGTTCACTTCAGCAATCTCATACACACACCGGACATGGATGTTTTTTGGTCGATTCACACAAACTGGATGTTTTTAACAAGTCTAATAAGTCAGTGGTACAGTCAGTGGGTAGCCCTCATCAGAGCATTTGTTCACTTTTTAAAACTAGATTTTCATGTGCATTTAAATATCTGCTCACGAAAACACAATTTAGCCATAAATTGTAAACAAACACCTAAGCCAGGTCACGAGATTTGTCGAATGAGTTCAAAAATTTCCGCGCCGGTTCCTGAGATTTGGGACCGATCCATGATCATTCACGGCCCCAATGAGCCAACACAAGCATCACAAAACACTTAAGCAGTGGTAAACAAGTGGGATAAAACCACCTCATATGGGTTGTAAAACTCTGAAACCGATGCCATTGCCCTCGTCGCGTAGAAAAACTTTCCTTCTTACTCAGAAGAAATCTAGATGGATCGGTAGGGATCTTAGAGAGAAATTGCCATATTCTCTGCTAAAATAAAGATACAATAGCCTTGCATCCTCATCTCCCTCCTGCATGTTTTGGTCTTTTCTTTTGAAGAAGAAGATGACCACTATTCACTCTTTTTTCCTTTTCCTCATTAACAATTCACATAATGTCTTCCATGTCCCTTATCTTGGATTTTTGACACTTGGCACACTATCTCGGCCATCCATTTCCATCCTCTCTCTACCCATACAACATGTGTCACATGAGCACATGTTATAGGTGACTTTTGTCACATCACATGTCGTTTCGCCACTCGATGCACTACGGTGCCTTGAAAAGCAGTGATGCAAATTAGGCTTGTCTTGAATTGGTAGTGAAGCTGATATTTAGCTAGATTTCGTGAGGCAGTTCAATGGTGAAGTCCGTTTAAATGCGTCAGGGTCTAGAAAATTCCGGATTTTGATCTAAATGACGATTTTGCCCTTTTTCCGAAAATTGGAATTTTCTCGGGTCTTACATGTGCACTTGCAGTGTCTTAGACTAAACTCAATTTATAATTTCTAAAACATAAGACCATTTTCTAATTTTCAAACAACTAGCTCAAATTTTGGTCCCATTGCAGGGGAATTGTAAGGCTTTAGTAGAGGTGTTAAAATTGAGTGGTTTAGTCTATACATTAATAGACAAACAAGTTTTATGGCGCCGTTACCGGGTATTAAAAGGATTTGACTAAATCAATATTCTGACAAAAGAGAGAAATGCTAATTTTGACATTTTTCTTTATTTCTGTAAAGAAATTCTAGTTTGGTAGTAATTTGAATAAACTACGATCTTTTAGAGAACTTAAAGGATATATGATTTTTAATACCACTATTTCCAATTAATCTCAATATATTTCCATTTCAAGAAGTTGTTTCATGCATAGGAAGCCAGAATCATATATGTTTCCCTTAGATACTGAACTGGAAAGAACATTGACGAACTTAAGGAAGGTCGGTACGAAGCGGCGATTATGGTGGTGAAAGAATGGGTCAAGCAGTTGAACAAGAAACAACAAGAAGAGGCCTCGTCTGAGAATACGATGGAGGATTTACGGAGACCGATTATCGAGAAGAATATTCATCGGTTCGAACAGCCTACTACTTAGAGGCTAACAATTTTGAGCTAAAACCGGCGCGTGCACCATAGTTCAGCGAATCAAATTCTGACCCATCTTCTTTGAAGATCCTAATGACACATGGCTGGAGATTCGGATGTAGCCAACAGTTAAACTAAGCGGTGTGAGACCAGATGATCAAGCTACATCTGCCCTTTTCAGCAGAATGTGCAGCCACGACTGCAGATCATTTCCATATGGCAATTAATACATGGGAAGCTGGGTGAGCCCTACTGTGGCGGATATTTTCTCCCATCCCTCACATCTGAATGAAGAAGGGAGATCATTGTGTTCCAATAAGGGGATGATGAAATCTTGTATACTACTTGGGAAAGGTACGAAAGGTTGTTGAAGAGCTATCCTATGCACGGCATAGAACTGAAGAGTCAAATGGACATTGTCTACCACTCCTTGAATGATGCCTCTAA